>JARACY010005127.1:0-23302 GCA_029255725.1 Scrobipalpa atriplicella | reverse complement strand
CGATGAGCAAACGTGCCATCAAAACTGCCGCCAAGTGTTTGTTCCGGTGTTCCGGTAGGTATTATAGAATATTGTAGCTTCTTAAAAAAACAATCAAGCGAGATATTTTAATATTGTTATATTATTGATTTTTTATTTCAGCCGTTTATAAAAAATCATATGTGTATGTTTAAGGTACTTAAGATGGCTCTGACGTACTGTAAACTGTAAAGTGCCTGTAAGTGAGAAACTCAACTCCCAACTACTCTTATGAATGTAGATAACCTCCCGTCTCGAAATGTCACAATAGCGAAATGTCCCGGTGTCGCTTAAAGTCCCTGTAGTTAAATGTCCGTCTCGCTAAAAGTCCCTGTAGCTAAATGTCCCTGTTGCCTACCAACACCAACTATTTAAAAAAACGCGACCACACACAAAACTAGAGAAATTATTTAAATTCGTCGTTCAAATACTGTTCGACTTAAAATCTATCTGGGAACCCTTTGCAATGAAGGCAACTAGTACCAATACCAACACTATGTGGGTCACCATATTTGTCCAAGGCGCACCATATTTGAAATACCTTAGTTAGTAGAGGGTATATGAGCGTACACCTGCTCGATCGATGGATATCTATAGGCATAGAAACAGATGGTAATCGGTTTCCACATATGTTGTACCTTACGACTCGAAGTCCATACCTGTGCTGTGGTGTGGTTGTGCGTTGCGTACAGACACGAGCCCTTGTGTGCGTCACTTACAGGTTTACTATGGCGAATTCATGCATGTACGCACACACATACACACACACCCGCACAAGACATGTCCTTAAGCGGCAGTCGTAAGATAAATAATAATAATAATAATAAATAATAAAATGTTTTATTATCTCCACAATAACATACAAGAACAGAAAAACAATACATCAATAATTTGGGCAAAACATGTTATATGTGGAGACTGGCGCCTAAACTAGGATACCCTGTCATATAGGTCACCAGGCCTCCACCGCCGGACTGTTACAGAACAATATATTGGAGTTAAATATAAACTAAAAGAGAAATAAAAGATAATTAAGACTATAATAGAACAAATTTATGAACAAATTTATGAACAAATATATGTGTGTGTGTGTGTGTGTGTGTGTGTGTGTGTGTGTGTGTGTGTGTGTGTGTGTGTGTGTGTGTGTGTGTGTGTGTGTGTGTGTGTGTGTGTGTGTGTGTGTGTGGCAGTTAATGAAGTGCTAATAGACTTAGTTAAATTGAATATAAATATTGTGTATAATGGGGACAGCCCTACGCCGAAAATACCGACTTGGAATCAGTTGACAGCAAATTTGCTGCCAGCTACTGTCCAATGATTATTATAAATAAAAAATAAAATAAAAACATCTGTAATATCCAGAGATCTGCGTAATATCTGTATTACTGGATATTTGAAACCTACAAAGTCGATAAATTAACTAGATTCGACGTCTCTGTTAAGAATGATAACCTTAAATTTAATCTATTCTCTTTACAATGATAGTATGAATTAATACTTAATTATATCTAGATAATGAATAGATTGCAGTGATTTTGCTCAATAATCCTACAATCTATCTTAACTCGTTGGCTATAATTAGTTAACTATAGGGTAAGGTCCCTCAGACCGTAACTTCAGGGTGGGACGGCGAAAGAATACCAATGAAACGTTCTGAGGGTAAACTAGTTGCATAAATTAACAGTCAACAACCCTTTTGAAATAGTTTCAGAGTGAGTTTTTGACTTTAGAATCAGCTACTTGTGTAAGATTTTATGTAGGTACATGGAGTTGACGGATTGAAAAGGAGATTTTTGCTCCTGGGGTCCGATCGCGCTATTTACAACGGCTCAAACGTTCGAACGATTACGTTTCGTTTACGATTCGTTTTTGGTTCGGTTGATGTGCAAATCCGTATCGCGCTAACAGATCTGAGCGAATGTATCGTTAACGTTACCGAATCGTTGCCAAAGTAGAATCGTTCAGTATATGTTATCTGTGGTTCAGAGTTGTGAATGAGTATCAAGCAATACTAGGTGATATTTGTACCGGTTTTTCTGAAATTTGATCCATCCATCCATCCAGAGTCTTAAAGGTCTAGTAGCCAAGCAAAATAAGAGAATAAAAAAATAATATCGTTTCGTTTGCTTTGCTTTGCGTTTGCTCGAAGTTGAAGTTGAGAGCTGAAGTTCCTTGCCTTTTGTATTGTTTACTACTTTACATGAGTAATTATTAGTGTTTCAAGCACATTCAGAGCATAACATTTGAGTGGATTCGTTCGAAGAATAATAAGTGCGCAGTAAGTTCATATTTTTGGTATACTTTACTTTCAATAATAAACACAGCCTATGATAGATATGCGGTTTCTATATTTCGTGTTGTTTGTTGTAGACCATGAGCATGAGTTCAGAAAGAAGACGCCAAAACGAGCTTCTGGTGGACTTTGCTGAGGCCCATATAGACTTGGCCCTCGGTAGACTTCGCTACTCCTATGCATCGCTCCACTGCACATCGTGCTGTTACATGGAGCTCCGTGTAATAGGCCTCAGGGGTCATGAGAGTAGCTCTTAAGGGATATCCTGAATCTCCTGTAACAATAAGATAATAAGGATAATAAAAATACAGATTAAACCTATTTATTTCATCGAATATTATTCAATTAAATAGGGCACCTAAGCAAGTACTTACTCGTTAAATTAGAAAGGATAATGTGGGGTCGTAATTCCTCGACCAAATCCAAAAACAATTCCTTCGACAAGCGGTACCCCTTGCGGAATTTTGTATCGCTTATATTCATATACGCCCGTCGCAGAAGTTGGTTTTGCCGCCGAGTGGCCGCCCTTTCATCAGCCACATCCACTTCGTAGGCTAATTCAAGTACATCCAAGTACACAGCAAGCATTTTTGAGATTTTTGTTGATAATTAACACCAACGTTCGCTAGCAAAAGTTACTCCACACGAACTTGTTCGAATGAGCGATAATGTCGTTCATTTGACAGTTGCCAACGGAACGTTTTCGGTTTGAACCGCTGTCAAAAAATTGCGCGATATCATAATTTCAGTGAAACGTTCGTTCAGCTCGATCGATCGTTCACCAACGTATCTGTCAAACTAGAGTTGGATCGTTAACGTTAGAATGATTAGTGCGATACGGAACGTGCCCAACGTACCATTTACGATAACAATTCGGTTTCGGTAAATACGTTCCGAAATAGCACGATCGGACCCCAGGTATCTTTAAGATCGACTGAAAAAGATGAAAAAAGAAGAAAAGGGCTTTAAATATTTGTACGTGATAATGTCTTTCCTAGCCGATTTCGGCTACAGCCGTTTAGGTACACTAAGGCAATGTTTAGGTTACACAAACGACAAGTATGGCAAAACGACAGTCACGATAAAACATCTAATAATTTGTAAATTATAGCTAATGAAATGTGCTCGAGACCGAAAATAGCCGTCTATTTATATCGGAGCTTCCTTTCTGCCCGGGGCGACCGCAAAACCGCTTTTTTAATTAAAAATCGGAAAAATCCGGATTACTTCTAAATGAATACCCAAGAGACTGAAAGGAAACTGTGTACTAAATGTAATTAGTATTTTCTTTAAGCGACTACCTAAATAAAAGTGTTATTAATGTTATGTAAAAATTTGGAAATATGAAATTTCGGATGTGGTACCTACCTGTGTAAAATTCTGACGTATGGAGGGCGAGATGAATTTCTTCAAGCAAATACCCGCCATTCTTAATTAAGGAATATTATTTATACCTAATCTTATCCACGTGCCCAAAATATCCGTCTAATTATATTTGAGACGCCTATAGTATTTGAGACAATGTTTTTTCATATTAAGACATTTAGACCTCTGTCGACCTAAATTTCTCAGTTTTATAGGTAAGGTAAGTTCATGTTACGAGACTTAGGATTTTCGGTGGGCACCAAGTCCTAAGTCTCGTAAAATCCTTCCACGAGGACATGAAAGGAGCCGTTGTGTTTAACGGCAATACATCAGAGTCGTTCGAAATGCGCAGAGGTGTTCGCCAAGGCTGCGTGTTGGCTCCTACCCTGTTTGGTATTTTCTTTTCATTGCTTTTTAACGTAGCTTTCGGCGATGACCAACAGGGTATCCACCTACACACAAGGGCTGACGGGAAGCTTTACAACATTTCGCTTCTCAAGTCTAAGCGTAAACGCGAAGACATGTTCGTTGACAGCCTTCTGTTTGCTGACGATGCAGCCTTTGTTGCCAACTCCGACTGCGAGCTCCAAAACATTGTTAACAAATTTTCCCATGCGTGCACTCTGTTCTCAATGTCCGTTAATGCCAAAAAGATCGTAGTGTTAGCTCAGGGCGCAGAAGCACCTAGTATTTTACTCGGTGGCATTCCCTTGACGGTAGTTGACAGGTTTTGCTACTTGGGGTCGACTGTGTCGAACAATCTTAAGCTTCATGCTGAGATCGATACACGTATCGGCAAAGCGGCGACCATGTTCGGTAGGCTCAGTACAAGAGTATGGAATAATAAACACCTAACTACCAAAACCAAGATGATTGTCTATCAGACTTGTGTTTTGAGCATACTCTTGTACGGAGCTGAAACCTGGACATCGTATGCAAAACAGGAACGTCGACTAAATTCATTCCATATGCGCTGCGTTAGGAACATCCTAAATATAACCTGGCAGGACAGAGTTACGAACGAACGGGTTCTGGAAATTGCACAGCTGCCTAGCTTCACCGCCTTGCTTAAGCAGAGACGTCTGCGGTGGCTAGGGCATGTACACCGGATGGAGCCTTCTCGTCTTCCGCGGCGTGTTCTGCTCGGCGCTGTAGCAAACGCTAAGAGAGGGGTAGGTAGGCCCATGCTGCGTTTTAAAGATTGCGCCAAGCGGGACATGGCCGCTTTTGACATCGACTTCCAAAACTGGGAGGAGCTCGCTGAAGATAGGGACGAATGGCGAAAGCGTGTTCTAGATGGGCGAAAAACACACGATGATGCCTGGTTTGCTGATCTCACTAACAAAAGGCGAAAACGACACCTTAACTCGCAACAACCGATCTCCAACATAACCACCTTTAGATGTAGAGGGTGCGGAAAATCCTACCGCTCCCGTATCGGCTTGCATAGCCACGAAAAATCTTGCCTCAGACACTGATTGAATCGTCTGTCATAGACGTATGAGGCCAATGATGATGATGATGATGAAGTTCATGTTCTTAAATTAAAGACAACATTTTTGTACGTACACCTTACAAGACGATTTTATGTAACTTGTTTTTTTTTTTACTAACATACATACATACATATAGTCACGCCTTTATCCCTAATGGGGTAGGCAGAGCGTCAACGACCCAAACAAAGGTCGTTCCGCCACGTCTGACAAGTTTTGAGGGTTGTTTAAGATTGATCTGTATATTGCTGGCTGTAGTGACAGGTTGTCAGCCCATCGCCTAAATTACAATATACTGAAACCCTCAAATCCCTTAGCTGGTTTTTACAGCATGCCCGGGAGGAGATGCAGCTGGCACATTTTATGTTTTTCTATCGCTCCCAGTCCAGCATGGAATATAGTATAGTTTTAGTATAGTTTTTTTTACTTTATCTACCTTATTTTCCATCATAAAACCAGGTGCAATATAGCGGTCTGTTTATAACAGGGCCGCCTCTAGGCTCGAACTACCGCAACATCACAGGGGCGGGTTAGGGACCGCCTCTTTAATTAAAAATAAGAAGACGCCTGCTTAGTTTGAGGCTAAGATATTATTATAGGGAGCTTTATACGGCTTTGGTGTTGGAAAGGGTTTTTCAGGAAACTACAATACCGGGCCCTTCTAAATTAATACCCAAATAACAAAACCTGACTTAAGTCATGAGATTTATCGTTTAATTTTAATTTTATGCATCTAGAATTTTAGTATTGATCTCCACCATCATACTGAAGATGCATACATACATGCAACATACATAAAATCACGCCTATATCCCTAATGGGGTAGGCAGAGCAAAAACGACCTAAACAAAGGTCGTTCCGCCACGTCCGACAAGTTTTGAGGGTTATTGTTATTACAGATGATTTTGTATGATTTTGTATTATATTGCTGTAGTGACGGGTTGTCAGCCCATCGCCTAAATTACAATACACTGAAACCCTCAAATCCCTTAGCTGGTTTTTACAGCATGCCCGGGAGGAGATGCAGCTGGCACATTCTATGTTTTTCTATCACTCCCAGTTCAGCATGGAAGTAAGTAGGTAATACCGAAGATGATTGGTGAAAAATTACTGCGGGAAATATCTACGTCATAATTTTAGCGGGTCGTAAACGAAAATCCGATGACGGTAAAAATTCTCGCGTAAACCGTTTTATTAGAGATTTTGGTGGAATTACATCGGATGCTTTAGATATAGGCATAAAACTACACGAAATAGGTCAAACAACATGGAAGAAACTAGAGACGCGGTGGCCAGGTTGGTTAAGGCGTTGAAAATTATTGATTTGCTGTTTCTCATATTTTAGAAAGAATCTAGAGAGTTAATTTGAGAATAAAAAAAAATGAATGAATTGATACAGCGCGATCTAGCCCTAAACTAACCACTGCTACTAGTACTATTGGAATCAGTTAACTGAAACGAGTATACTAGAAAATGCCCAGACTCGAAAAAACGTGCCATTGTGACTATCACCACAGTGTAATATATGAGTCTGACGACGTACGTCAGAACGTCAGACTATTGAATTATACTGTGCTATCACTAAAAAGTATGAATTAATATTTCTTTTTTCATTAAAAAAATATTATCAATGCAATGAAAGAATATGTAAAATCAAAAACAACTCATTTGCTAAGAAAAATATAACTTACTTATACCCGAGCAAATTCGCGAGTGAAAACAATCATCGTTTCAAAAGACAGTAAGAGCAGCTAAGTTTTGCGAAATTAATTAAAAACTAACTTGCACAGGGTAATAAGCTGCACAGAGATAAATTGAAACACAACTTCGCGAACAGTTGTGTAAATCGCAGGTTTGTGGAGTCACAGAGCTTTTTACAAGTTTATTTATTTATTACTCTTTGAACCTTCCAGTACAATGTTTTCAAGAGAATGCTGCCGATTCTGTTGCAGATCCAACTTAACTTATTTTAGTTTGGTGCTGTCACTTTCCGTCTTAAGTGAACAGAAAAGGATGGCAGTATAGACGGACTTATTATAATCCTGTCACATAGAAGTCATAGTACGAACGAACGAATTGCTAAGGATTTTAGTCGGGACCCGTTCATATCACGACTTAACTTGACGTAACTCCATAGAGTTAGAAGTGACAGATTTATACTAAATCCGTCTATACTGCCATCCTTTTCTGTTCGCTCAAGACGGAAAAAGACGGGTCTGGTTTTATATTAGTTAAATCTGGTTTACGCCACATTGTCTTCTTAGCCTAAGATAAGAGCTTCATAAGTCATATTTTATATAGGACAAAATTATTTCTGCGTCTTATTAATGTAGTTTATAATTATTTGGAAAATTTCTCTTTTAATAAAAAAGAGCGTGTGTGCCGAGCACCCGTCAGAAGTGAAACTTCTTTGACATTTCTGACATCGTAACGGGATAAACGGGACAATCCAAAATCGTCCCCTTTACCCGTGACGTGACCTTGAAATTTTACTCTCAACGCGACTAAAGAAGTTTCACTTCAAAAAACGCTGTTAGGTACATCACAACAGTTTCGTCTGATAGAATTTTTTTTTTTAATACCTAATTCAAATAACCAGATTACCTATAAGTACTTAAACGGCGACCTGTATTAGGTATCGGCAAAGTCCTTTTTGTAACAAAACAATATAATTGGCTACTTTCCAACTAGTCAAATCAGCAACTTTTTATGACATGTCAAAAACGCTTTTTTGTATGAAAATAGTAAGTTATGACGTCACATTTTAGTAAATACTGACTTCTCAAATCAATAACTTATATACTTTTAACTCGATTATTAAAATCTAAATGTGCATTTTTTTTTAAATGATGAATGAAATTCACAATATTTTTAGCCATCAGTTTTAAGTATAAACGTTTTGAATTTTTTAAGCTTCCCAGTCAAGTACCCAATTCTCTATGTGGCAGGACTCCTCCTGTTGAACGTGTAGTTTCGTTTACCATATGATATAATAATCTAATCTTATATTATTGTCACTATGTCTTACTGCTCACTCTTGGTGAATCTCTCCTGGCATGCGTATGTAATCTGCAGACTTACCTGGAAGACAGAGAAATAGTAATTAATTAAGGGAGTACACTCGTCTCCGAGCATTAATATATTACCCTAATATTTCTTACTCGCACACATTAATTCTGCTCACACACAAACCTATTTATTTAACAATATTATTATGTACAGAAATACATAAGGAAGTAACACAATTCTTATGACGTAAATATACGTTTTAGCGACGATAAAAGCCTTGTTTGCTTTTTAGCTAAAGTTAGTTTATTTTGCGTTGAGTTATCGATACCAACTTGGTTTGCAGCCCATAAAAATATTTTTCCTAAGAAATTTATATTAATGAAGAAAGTAAACCGCAAAACATACGTTTCTAACAAGGTTATAGTCTGCGGATCCGAAAAAACCTCTGCTAAGTTGCTAAGAAAATGCTGTTTACAAGCCGCAAAACACGTTGTTATTGATAACGCAACGATAAAAAACGAAATATAGTATTGAGTACAAATTAAATACATGACAACTCTAATAAAAAGGCCTGACTGCAGTAGTACTGTTTTTTCATCTTTCTAGCTTCGACAAAATGCTAAAGCAAAGGTTCTCAGTCGTAAAAAAGGTAGTAGAAAATAATCCCTGCCACTGGGTGTCTGGGTGTGTAGTACCAAACCTGGTTTCCATTTAAACGTAATGCGGTTCTACCCGAACATAAAACTCCTTTTAGATATTATTTAAATCAGCTGCGATCGATCCAGGTAAGCTTAAAAGGTATCGTTAGGCAAATTGGAGATTGAACATTTGCGTTTTGTGAGATATTTTGTACCGGATGTAAAAAAATGAGCTTACCAAAGTTTATGGTATGAACCTACCCATAAAACTGAACTTTTCCCCAAGGCACATTGGTCTGTCTAAACTTCTAACACAAAGATGTTACTTAGTTATATCGAAATTTTAATTTCCAGGATTTGGTTTGCAAGTGCTTCGCTCTTGTGAGCTTAGCTTGTTTGGATCGGAACGGAATCCAACTCTTTAATTAAGAGAAGCCGGTTAGGCACAATCTCCGCAGAGTGGTCCTCCCCGCAAGGGGGCCTTTCCCACGTGTATCCCTGTCGAGATAAAGCAATGTCTAGTGTTAAAGGCACTTTGGCCTTTGTGATGAGAGTAAGAGAAAACGAAACGCATCGATCCAAACAAGCTAAGCTCACAAGAGCGAAACACTTGCAAACCAACTGTCATACAGACGCTTCCGTATCTGATGAGTCTAATAGAGGACGAAACAGTGGTCAACAGACGACGAACCGATGCGTTTCGTTTTCTCTTACTGTTATCACAAAGGCCAAAGTGCCTTTAACACTCCAGGATTTGGATTTTGTATTCCTAATTTATTTCAACTTTACAAACACGATCTTATGTTCATTCTAGACACTTTGTTCATTTATTCAAGTGCGAGTGAGTTCCAAGCGTGAGGGTTCCGTCTGGACGGACTGTGATACGGCACGCCACGGGATGTCAACGACTCGCTCTTGTACCTTGACGCCAAAAGCATCGGCACGAGGAGTGAGGTAAAGGCCAGGCGTTGTGGCGTCGCATTCGCATCTCACTTCATGTTTCACATTATGTCGTAGTAAAATCTAGATTTTATTTTTTTGTTGTTCCCTACTTCCAACACAAAATGTGTTCCTATTTATGGCATGAAAATAAAAAAAAAATCCGCAACTTCAAGAAACGCGTAAGCCGGTAAGACGGAAGCACAAACAAATTAGCTTTACAAGTTTATAAAAACATTTCGTTATGCATTAAAAAATGCGGCTTCGTTCTTGCGCTGTATTTAAATGAAGTCTATTGAATTTGAAAAGTTAAGGTTGTGTTTTCGATTTGTATTTAACATTTGCGTATTTTTCAAACAGCTTTGAAAGGAATAGAATATGAGTTTGTACCGAGTTGAAGATTTGTATTGTGGCGCGCGTCAAGGCATCGCCAAAAATTTTATTAAGTTGTGCTTCCCGTTTTGACCACCGCTAGGAAAGTAATTCAATTACCTACCTCAAAAAGGTAGCGTACTTTTTTTTTATATTTTCCTTACTTTTTCTTCCCCAAATCCGCGTTTGCAACACGTCGCTGAGTACACACCGCTGGTGTAACCACTGAATACTAATGCGACCATATTTCATGAATATTTCGGCAGATTTTTACGCTGTTATTTGTTCTACGCTGCAATCTTTCTTTTATCTTACAACGTAGTATTATATTTTTATGTGTTGTTTTTCTTATAGTTGAAATATGGTTTTCATCTGCAGGACATGTGCCTCCTATATTTCGTTGTATTTGCTAATAGTCAATAATAGGCGAATTGGTGAGCGCAGCGAAAGAATATAATAAATGATTAAGCAACTGTAAAACACAATACAGCAAATGCAAACATGTTTAGCACCTTTGGTTGTTTCA
Source organism: Scrobipalpa atriplicella (assembly GCA_029255725.1). Classification (NCBI taxonomy): domain Eukaryota; kingdom Metazoa; phylum Arthropoda; class Insecta; order Lepidoptera; family Gelechiidae; genus Scrobipalpa; species Scrobipalpa atriplicella. Next base: position 12,649 of record JARACY010005127.1, on the reverse strand, counting down.
CGACCGCCGCCGCCGCCGCCCGACAGTCGTTGGATAAAAAAAAATATTACCGCAAAACTGAATGTAGCGCATCGATGTCAAGCAAACGCCAAATATCTGCCCGTTCGGAGACTTCCCGAGCCGGAGGCAGACCCAATACCCCAGATTGCATTATCTGCACTCAATCTACAGGCCAACGCAGACGACGAAAGCTCTCGCAAGAGGAAAAGATCGAATGTAAACGGCAAACGAAGTTAGTCCAATACTGGATAAACTATTGTAGTGTCTGTTTTATGAAAAATTGGCTTAAGTACAATAGCTAGCTGGTATCCTCGCAATACGATCATGAAATGGCGACATTATTACGGTGTATTTTGACTTTAAACGCAAAATTAATTTTAGTTTAATTATCTTTGCAGAGTGATTCTTCTATGCTTGAACTATCAACCTATTCTAAGGTAGAACTATCAAAGCCTGTATCCCACTTGCTTACTGCGCCCGTATAGGCTAAGGTAAACTCAATCGTATATAATAAACGCTACAACTGTCGACAAATTGGCGTCCCAGCACAATAGACAACAGATTGCATTATCTCGACTCACTCAGCTCACGGTTCACACATCTTACCTATACAGGGTGTTAGAAACAATATGCATGTCCGAAACAACGTTAAAGTTATGAAAAAAATTGTTTAAGCTTTTCAATTATTGTCCTGAATAGTCAGTAAATGTTCACACGATACTTACCTCGTATAAATGTTACGGTTAGACCAGGCAACAATCGCCCATTTCTGGTTTCTGCTTTTTTAATATTTTAGCACATAAACTAAAACAGTGAATGGCAGACTTCACAAATAAACTAATAATTTACTTTAACGATTTATGCATTTCAATTGATTTTTATATTTTAAACAAACTTTAATACAAAATGAGTACCATGGAAAAAAAAACCTGAAAGAACTTCCTGTTGATAGTTGTTCAGTTTCCTTCACTGAGTACCCCCTATCAGTTTTGGGTACGCTGGCCCTCACACCCGGTATAATCAGTCACACCCTTTATACCTAACCCGTAAATAGCTACAAACAATATAATGTACGTGGCTATTGTTGGGCTTTACTGCCAAACCGCCAACGTGACAAGGGAGTACTGACCTGTTTACCTCGTAGCCTATTTATTTATGTAACAATTTATTGTACACAATAAATAAACAGAGGACATACACATTTAGCGAAAACAACATAAAAGGCCAGCTTATTTCTATGAAGAAATCTCTTAAGCGAGACTGCATACTGTGAGGCAGATAATAATAAAAATAAAGTTTTTATTATAACAAACAGAATAATTACATACTGACAACCGATTTATGTTTATAAAAGGAGGATAAAATCACCTTATGCTTCGCAAATAGAAAGTATTCTTTCAAAGAATTAGGGTGTCATAGGTAATTATGTTACTGTGTCAGCTTACCTATCCAACACTGGCGGCTGCGGGCAGGAAATTAGGAGACGATGCGCTATTACACGATCTGCGGTTGAAAAGCTCAATAAGATTTGGAAAGATAGGAGAATAACCAAAAACACTAAGGTTCGACTTATTAAATCTCTTGTCTTTCCAATCTTTCTCTATGGAGCTGAAACTTGAAAATCGACGCGCTAGAGATGTGGTGTTGGAGGCGTCTACTGAAGATCCCATGGACCGCTTTCCGCTCTAACGACTCTATCCTGAAACAGCTAAAGATCAAAGAAAGTCTCTTGTCAACTGAGCAACTACGAATATTGAAATTCTTTGGTCACATATCCAGGAACGAGCACTCGATGGAAAGACTGGTGGTACAGGGCCATGTAGAAGGCAAAAGATCAAAAGGCCGATCACCTACCAGATGGACAGACTCAATTAAAATAGTGACAAAGGCAACCATCACTGAATGCTCTCGCAGCGCAGAAAATCGACAGAAATGGAGAGACATTGCCAAGAAAGCGGTTTCAAGCCGAGAGACCTCAACTTAGTACGCCATCGAAGCAACCACGACCACTCTGTCAAGAGTGTACGACTGAGAAGAAAAAGAAGTCAGCTTACCATGAGGCTGCCCATTATGTAGCTTTAATATCAAATTGTACAAAAAGTTACCTACAGTCCTGCGCTGGCTATGTGACTATAATTACTAAAACTCGTACGTTGCATTTGCACGTCGAGGTATATTACCCGTAGCCTACGTCTACGAAAACTGTAGCCTGTCTCTACGCCGTAGCTTCATATATTCATTGAGGCACAAAACAGTCTATTAAAATAATATATGACTATGATACATATCTTTCACGTCGCTGATGTATATGTATGATGTATATGATATATTACTTGGTAAACTACTCTGTAAATTGAACGCTCTTTCGTCAATGAGGCCCAATGGAATGGTGTCATAGAGAAACGCCAAACTTTCGTGAAAATATCGCTAAACACTATGTGCATGCGTTATCTTAGCCTGCCTTCCTTCTTGAGTCAACTTAGATTACATGGTCGTCTTGTTTACCACCAACTTAAGCTGTTTATTAGACCCAGACCGACAAATAGCCAGGATATCCATAGCTTTCAGCAACTGCTCGACCGGAAAGAACGTTCCATTGCGAAGCTTTGAAAACTACGATGTTTTTCTAACAAGTTTGATAATAAATAAGCGAAATCGTTCAGGAAGTCATGGAAGCAAGATGTTAAATAACGATATTAAAAAATTGCAAGCTTTTACAAGATTTTACAAAAAAATAAAGAAGCTTTCTCTATCAGATAGTAATGCTATATCTATTCTTAGTAGGTACCATCAAAGTAATGTTGCAAAATACTTGCAAAATTATGTTAGCAAGATCACGAAGAGTTATTAGAAACTTTTAAAAACAGTTAGACCAAAAATAATAACGCGTAACGAGCTTAAACAGAGGTCCCCAGACAGTCAAGTCTATGTCACGACCCTACATAAGTTTTAACAAGTCTGTGAAGTCCCAGTTTTAGAAGAGGACAATTTTAATAAGGTCAGTGCCCATTGCGGCCACAAACCAGGCAGTGTAGGCAGGCAGGTAGAGGCAAGCGCCCACTGGGACTACGTGGATACTCCGGTGCGGAGAGAAAAGAAAACTAAATAAACAGCCTCTGAATTAGGAATGTTTCGGAGAATAAAAAAAATGACATAAAGGGATTGAGTATCTGTGCAGGATTTGAAAGATATTATTTCTTTGGTGTATCTAGTCAATTAACAATTTATTCCAGCCTGGTGTTTAATAAGTTTTTTTTTGACTCATGGTTTAGTTTTGAAGATATTTCGTTTCATAGTAACTATTCTTAGTAATGCGAACTGTTACCATAAAATCAGCCGCTTAAAAACTCAACGCGCATACACAATTTAAATGCATGAACCGTGGCCATACAAACACTATATCAGTTTTCCATATCCCTGCACTGCACAACACACAGCAGCGGACGATATATTACCGCACTAAAGGAGACGCGTGGCTGCGCATTATTAGTTTAGGAAATACTGTCTGCTACGATATTATGGTGTTTACTTTTATTTTAAATGTGTTTGCTCTTGACTCTCGAGGTTAGAGAGCTAACCCAGAAGAAGACTGTTAATTATACTTCGCAGCTTCATTCTTAGCGATTTAATTTCTTCTTTTTATTTTAATAACCAATTGTAGGCTATGCTTCCATGTTCCAGCCTTTACATTATTTTAAGGGTGGGTGATATAAATCGCGTCGAATGAAGCTGCTCGTATAATTGAAATCGAACTTCACGTACAGGTAAGTTCGTTTGATTATCAATCATACAGACTTCGTTGTTCCAAATACTAACCACTCTGGGCAATGCTGCATTCTTCAGCTCTTCTTCAGCTCTATTCATTCTTTCAATCCTTAATCCTACTGCGACACCTTTTTTTTTTTTTTTTTGAAAGGACCTATTTGCACTATGCGACTGAGTGCATTTAATGCATGACCGGACTAAAGGCGGGGAGTTGCTACACGCAATCTACACCCTGTATAGCAAATGACAACTGCCTAAGGGCGCCCGCTAGGGCTCGAACCTCGGCTTAGGGCGTTGTCCTGGGGACGGTACCTCCCAAAGTGGGGGCCAAATGATGAAGGGACTACCCGTTGACCCCGCCGGCGGGGTGCGCGGTTGCTTTAAGAGCTTGTGTTGAGTGCGACTCTACATGCATGTGTTGGCAGCATTGATAGCACGAGTGATTGGGTCTTCGCCATCGGTAAGGACGTGCCTAGGTCTGCGTTTGTTACGAGTTGCAGGACGGGGGCTACTGCGACACAACGACTTGCACTACGTGAGAAAAGTCAAACTCAGAACCGCCTATTCACTTGCCCATGACAGCGTGGATTAACTTACTTTTCGGACATTCAAGTTTAAACAAGAAACAGCTGAAAATCATTGTCTCCCATGGAAAATCGAACCCACGATCTCCGGTTTGAGAAACTAAGGCTCAGACAACTGGACCATGGCAGCGTGAACGCGGCAGTTTGAACTACAAAACAAAGTTATCGACCACTGAAATCGTATTGAACTTTACCCGACGAACTACGAACTATCGGAAACACAATGAGCGGAAATGCTACATTTAACATAGAAGTTTACTGCTACACTTTTTTTATAAATTAGAAATGGGTTTGATCTTGACTCTAGAGTGAGAGGGTGGTCGCGAGCAAGGCGGCCCCTTGCAGAGCCTACCACCGCATTGTTGGGACACACACAAACACACGTAAACCTATTGCTACTCCAATAGAATCATATTTTCAAATCTAAACCGCTGAACAGATTTTAATAAAATTTAGTAGGACCATAGACTAGTAAAACTTCGAAAATCTAACAGAGCATCAAATAAACTTTTCATTACAACGATCTATAATTTTACTATTCTATACTAAACTAAGGCAAATATATAACAAGTATAACCTGTATAACAATAGTAAGAATTCCTGCGTCAACATCAGCTATTCTTCAATGGCAAACAAAACAACGTTGAACGAATTCACTTAGTTATTCCGAGCAGAATAATACCAACAATACATTCTGTATTTTCCGAGCGAACGTTCGACGAGCTCGGGCATACCGCAGTATACATACAACTAATCTATTTTGACTGTGCTATCTAAGGCCCGTATTTATAATCAGCTCTCAAGAGTGACAGCGAGTTTGAGTTTGAATCAGAAATGTCATTGCAGTACAAAACGGCCTGTCTAATCCACACTTAATATTGCTCTCAAACTTGAGATCGCTTTATAAATACGAGCCTAAGCTCACATCTATCTACTGCCGAGTATTAAACCTCTTAGTTTTTGAGCTATCCACGTCCTGTGCCACCCTTATAGCTACTGACTATGAAGCCCACTGTAACATTGGTAAGTCCTGCTGGACGTTTTGATGTATTTGGCAATTCGCAACAACTACGATACGATGTAAACTCTTGTTTAGTCGATGTAATTGCAAACGTTCGTGTGCGGCTGGCCTTACAGAAACGTCTCCCTGAGGAAATTAGATATAGCTTATAGCTTTAGTGTGCTTCCGGCTTCGTAATAGTCTTTTATATGCTCTTGTTGAAGCCTATTTGAGAGCGCGGTGCTACATTCTTTAGTAAAATAAAGTTCGTTTTAAACAAGCAATACTAACATTAACAAAGAGGAAATATTAAGGGTATCAGGGATAGATTCCCAAAAGCTGATAGGGGTTGGTCGGTCAACGATCACATATATCAGTGCTCTGAAGAATTTTTCGATTTAATACCTGCTGCAGAACACCGAACTACTTGCAATAAACTGAAATTCCATCCTGTCACCTGTGATTGGCAGTCTACCACCCAACGTTTCAAATGAAACTTCCTACCACGCAATACTACACTGTGGAATTAGTTACCTGCTCAGGTATTTCCGGACCGTTACAACAACTTTAACCGAGAAATTCTTTCAGTCAAAGTTGTTCAGTATCGTTGACCGAGAACTGTCCCTTGCACCCTGTATTTTTTGTTCGTTCGTTTTGTTATAATCGAAAAACTACTGAACCGATTCAAATATTTTTTTACTACTCAATTAAAAAGCAATAATTATCGAGGAGTAAAATAAGCTCATGGAAAATTATCTTTAAAGGAATGTCTTACCAACACAACATGCAAAAAAATGGAAATAAAAAAAAATCGCGTTTGGGTAGGCCGACGAATATTTAGTCTAGGTACGAAAAGAGTTAAGTATTTATATCCTGTTTAATTTTCCTCGTGTATAATCAAATATGACTTTTGCACCCAACCACGCAGCCAGAACTAATCAAGCATTGAATAAAGCCAACGGACTTTCTCCCCAATTAATCTCCAAGTCTATAATCAGCCCGAGTTAGTTAAGAAAGCCCATCTATCCCAGGCGTTGATAACTCGTTTAACTCGGCTAATAAAAAGTTTCAGTGCGTCTATAAAACTACCGTCTTTGGCAGACAAAGAATTCTTATTTCGGAGCTAGAATTGAAAATATGAATCTTTTTAAATCTTAAAATCTTGAATTGTTTTTTCATGTTTCAAAAAGCTTGGGGTGAACTGCTAGAACTAGGATCCTAAACCAAGTAAAAATATTTGTTGCATAATTAAAAATAGCATTTTTAAAGAAGAATTTTTTTTTTTTCATTTTAAATCCTAGTCAGAGAACATCATTTCACCGCAGCACCAAAAAGAAAAAAATATAAAATTTGCGAAGTCATGTAGACATGTAAGAATTTCTCAATCCCTCGGTCTAGTGAGCACGAATGGCACATCAATACCTACCCTACTCTGTTAACTTTATACATACATACATACATACATAAATCACGCCTTTATCCCTAATGGGGTAGGCAGAGCGAAAACGACCGAAAGGTCGTTCCGCCACGTCTGACAAGTTTTGAGGGTTATTTCAGATGGTCATGTGTATTGCTATTAGTGACAGGTTGTCAGCCCATCGCCTAAATTGCAATAAACTAATCCCCTCGAATCCCTTAGCTGGTTTTTACAGCATGCCCGGGAGGAGATGCAGCTGGCACATTCTATGTTTTTCTATCACTCCCAGTCCAGCATGGAAGTAACTTTATACCTACTCAATTTACATTTTCATTCAGTATAAATTATGTAGTACTTATTTGATCAATAAATTGAAAGCAGTAATAGGATGAAAAGGTTTCAAACACCTTATTTATGAAACACTAACACACACACACACACACACACACACACACACAGAGAGAGCCTGTTATTTTAGTCTGATGCATGTAATTTTAACTCATTCTTAAGTAGCAACTATTATTATTGTTTTGTTATTTATTTATTTTATCCTTGAAAATACTAAAAATTTTAATTTTACTGTAACTTTTAAACATCTTATTTCAATTTAATGAATTTGTTTTAACTTAATTTATTCCAATTATGTAAATATAATTCGATTGTTTTATTGTTTTATTGAAAGTCTTTTTAGTGTTAGAAAAGATTTCAATCGTTTTGATTTAATTTTAAATTTATATTCTTGTAATTAAATAGATTGTGTCCTCTTGGCAAACTAAATAATGTACTTGACGTCCACGATACAGGCGTCGCCTAGTGTGGTTGTCATAGTCATTTAATAATGTATTGTAATGGACCTGCTCAATAAAGATTTTTTTTTATTTTTTCTTTTTTATTATTTCATTGACACTATGAGTGTCAGTATCTAACTATCTACCAAAGGTTTCTATGGGAATTTTGTAAGGACTAGGCTAGGCTCTAACTTTCCTCATGAGCTGGTTAAAACATGTTCAGTTTATGAATTTACAAAATTTTCATGTATTCATTTTAATTCATATATTTAACTTTCCTTTTGATGTAATCTTAACAATAATTTCGAAATACATCGTCAACACGGAGTAATCGACATCTAAACACGTACATACATAAAGTCACGTCTTTATTCCTTACGGGTTGGTTAGAGCGTAAAACACCTGGTAATAGGCGATCCCTCCGCCTTTGACTGGCACTATTTTTTATCGTTATCAGTCCAGCATGGAAGAAACATACTTTTTGTATGCCAGCCCGCTTGTTTAATTTTTGTTTTCCTGTGCCCTTACGGTTGCCTGGAAGAAATTGCTGCTAAGCAATAAGGCCGCCTATTTGTACTACTATTTGTATCATTTCTCTTTTCTTGTATCTTTTATTTTCTGTGCAATAAAGTATATTCTTATTCTTATACTTTATTTATATAGGTATAGCGAAGTAATATCAACGGAATATACTGTGCAGTGCAGTATTGATTAGGGCACATCCTGTTGCCTGGTAATTGCTTGAACGCAGGCTGCTGCAGCCGGAAATCGACCCCACTGCCCTCAAAGTGAGCTCGTTTGTGCACGGGAAACAGGAAACTTTAATCTGAGAGTGTACTGCCTTGTTCAAGGCAGTTCTATTATATAATCGTCCCTTACACCCGATATAGCGAAATAGTTGATAAGTATCAACGGAATATAATGTGCCGTGCAGTATTGATTAGAGCACATCCTGTTGCCTGGTAATTGCATGATCCAGGCTGCTGCAGCCGGAAATCGAACCCACTGCCCTCAAAGTGAGCTCGTTTGTGCACGGGAAACAGGAAACTTTAATCTGAGAGTGTACTGCCTTGTTCAAGGCAGTTCTATTATATAATCTGTCCCTTACACCCGTTATAGCGAAATACTTGATAAGTATCAACGGAATATACTGTGCAGTGCAGTATTGACTAGAGCACATCCTGTTGCCTGGTAATTGCATGAACCAGGCTGCTGCAGCCGGAAATCGAACCCACTGCCCTCAAAGTGAGCTCGTTTGTGCACGGGAAACAGGAACTTTAATCTGAGAGTGTACTTACTACGAGTTTTGATCTAGGTAGTTCTGTTATATTTTTTAAATTAATTTAGGGAACTTACGACTTTTATTGCAGACGGAAAGTCCATTGAACTTTTAAATTTATATTAGTTTACTATTTTTTTATAGCTGCAGTTTCATACATACATACATACATATAATCACGCCTCTATCCCTAATGGGATAGGAATAAAGGCGTTTTCATGAAGTTTAAAGTGGGAATTAGATATTTTCCCATGATAAAAGTAGCCTATGTTACTCAGGGTGAACGTAGCTTTCTAATGTTCAATTTTTGTAATCGGTCTAATAGTTTTTGAGTTTACCTCGCTCATTAGTATAGGTCGGGTCGGGTCGATCACCGAACTCAAAACCAATAGAAAATGAAGAAAAGCAAAACATTTCAGTATGTAGCAATGCCAGAAGGCTTTCGAAACCAGTATGGTTGAAATAAACTGAAAAGCCACAACGAAATTACTTAAACCTGCAAAGCTTCTTAAAAGATAATAACCTGAGTAAGCCGAACCAGGAATTTAATCAACGACCATGACTATGACGTCACTTCCGCCCGACTCTCTCATCCGCATTTCGTTTTCTGCAAAAACAATTTTCATAATTTCATCATTAAGTTTGAGGCGTGAGCAGACTTGGCGGAGTAAATGAAGCGATGAATATTCCGTTGAATTTATTCATCAAAATATTCATACATTACATACATCTATTCCGAAAGTATAAAGAGGAAAAATGTGTATTTATTTCGACCGTTTTAAAAAGAACGTCCTGAAACTATGAGGGTGGGACGATGATATTCGTAATACGAAAGAAAGCGGGCAGAAATTGGATGAGAACGGCTGAAGACCGAGCTGAGTGGCGTGCCATGGGAGAGGCCTATGTCCAACAGTGGACTGAGACAGGCTGATGATGATGATGATTATGATTAGAAAGCTACGTTCACTCTGAGTGACATAAGCTACTTTACTGTGGGAAAATATCTGAGTTCTACGGGAAAATTCATTAAGCCACAGGTGAAACTGCGGCGTAAAAAGCTAGTATACAATCAAAGGACAAACTAATTCCACTAGATTATCAATTTCTAACTAACTGACATATCAACACATAGCATATAAACATGTGGTCTAGTCTAAAGTTTGTAAGGTTCGCTAGGTTTAAAGAGGTAAATCAACGACAGAGTAAGCTCACCCATCCTTAAAATTCCTTGCGTCCCCGCACACCGATAGAAAACAGCAAGCTAACCGAGTCTGTATAAGCCTTCAAAGAGGCAGAACCTAATTATAGGGCCTCAAGGGGGCCTCAGAAAATTATAGTCATTGTGTTTTTGGCTACTGACGTTCTTATTTAAGAGCGCATAATTAATATTTCTCTTTTAACTTTGAGACTTCTTATAAAGCCATTGTCAAAAAGCGCTTGCTAAACTGTACTTAGAAATAAAGAAGATTGTATTAAGTCTTCCCATTTTGGAATCTCCCAGAGATCGGCGAACTGCGCGGGACTGGTTTTTAGTGCCCAAGTGTTTCACTCTCTATTCCTTCAATATCTTATTGTGAAGGGACAGATTGACAGACACGACCAGAGAGAAATCAGGCGCAGGACCGACTATTTACATGCCCCTCCGATCATTACTTTTCAGACAATCAGCCTGCAATGTACCTATACCTATACTAACCAAACTAGAAACAACAACACAAAGTCATTGTCCCCGCCGGGAATCGAACCCGAGACCTCCGGGGCGTGAGCCCATAGCTCAGACCACTAGACCACGGAGGCAGCTAATTAGGTGACATACTAAATAGCAGAGATACAAAACACCATAAATCAGAAACAACGGAAGCTGATAAAAAAGTAACGGGATTTATTCCAAATTGGAATTTATGACGGAGTCGGAATGCAAATGTGTCGCACACAGACCGCTGTACTGTACATTCATTAAACATGCAAAAATACGCAGTAAAATATACTGCAGTGTCAGAAATGTAAATGAAAATACTTGCAGATACAGCGAACAAAGCAAAAACAAAATCAGATAACACTATATAAACATGTATGTACCTTCTGTACAAGGAAGATAATATTTTAGGACGTCAATATCTGATGTTTAAAATTGGTAATTTACAATATTGCATAATATTAGCCCTCTGCCTCGCAATTAAGTCCGCGGCTAAATTACCTGGGAGAACGACTTGTTTTCCGCGGAAAAAGTACCCTTTGTTACATTCAAGCTTGGCCATACAAAACGTGAAAAGTTTGTGTTTTTCAGATAATTATTAGTTCAAAAAACTTCTTCGACGATGTATTTTTTCCTAATAATAATAAAACATCTTTCCACAAAGAGCAAGAAAAGCGATTTAATCCTGTTCTTTGTTTTGTAACTGGCTCCCGGCTTGTCCGATAGTTTCCGCACAATACAAGTAATTGCTACAAAAGCATTCCCCGACTCCTTATTCAGTGAACTTTGCAAACAATCACAAAGTTTTGTTCAGAACAAAGAGATGTTTTGATGTGAAGTATGAGAGATAAACTTCTTATCAATGATCATCTGCACGGACAAAAGAAGAATAGAGGTATAATAGAGTGAAACAAAAAGTACTACGATCCTTTAAATTCAAAGTTATGTTAGTGCTGATAAACAACTTTAGCCGAGAAATATTTTACGCTTAAATAATTGTGAGCTTGGTGCACTTTGGAAATGGATATCGAAAGGAATTGAATTCCTGCAGCAGTGGATCTGTTTCTGGAACGTTATAACCTTGGCCTTCTTAATACAAGAGTGACATTATCTAGGCAAAAATCCTCCGTCGTCGTCTGCATCGGACACTTTGCATCAGATGAGATAGCAGACAAATGGTTTGCCTATTTCGATTAATTAAAAAAAAAACTTTTCGGGAAAGCTGTTTTTGTCGTCATCATGAGTAGTATGTTTATAAGCCTTTATGCAGTATTTTGGTTATAACAATGTAGAAGTCACAGGATCTAGCCGTAGCATAAATCTATGACTGTAATTTTCCTCTTTCGAGTCGATCGACCCGTGGTGTCACAGTTTTAAACCCTTGTTTGCGAATAAGGCGCTTCCAATAAGATTAATCTCTTAATCGAACGTGTTTCGCAGTCGGTAAAGCGATCGCGGGTGTAACGAGCTGTTTGTGTGTTTGCCAATACCTATTGAAGTCTGGTAAACGTCTCGGTTTAGAGGTATTGGAAACAGGAGTTTAGAGTATCGTGCCCACATTATTTATACGGGGTGTAAGGGACAGCTTCCCATAGGGGTTGCTCAGTCAACGAAACTGAACAACTATCATCAAGAAATTCCTTCAGGAAATGAAAAAAAAATTGCCTACATCTCTCCCTTACACCCGGTATATCTATGATGCCCACAACTTAAAATGTTTTTAATGTTCAATTTAATATTCTCATTAAAATGCATATGTTTAATTACTTTCTGATTGCAATATACTACATGCAAAATTAAAGCAGTGTACTTTACATGTTACGTGAATAACTTGAAACGAAGAAATAAACAAAAAAGTTGTTAGGAACTGTTAGGACTGTGATTAGGACAATGTTTTTTAACATTGCAAATCATAACGTTTTTGGAAGTAGGTACTTTATAGTAGGTACCAGGCAACCATAAACCGCCTAACAGTAAATAGAAAACAAATACCTACAGACGAAACTCTCTTCACAAAGGGTGAGTGAGTACAGGTCCCATAAAGAGTCGAGTCTCGAAAGAATGTTCCTTTTGAGGATTTAGAGATTAACATCGCAAATGCCGGGGGTTGGCTGAGTCGC
>JARACY010005126.1:0-23305 GCA_029255725.1 Scrobipalpa atriplicella | reverse complement strand
CAAAGCGAGCGTGCTCTGTCGGTACAAATCGTATCGGTTCAGAGCTAGTGAGGCAAACGCGGACGTATGAATGCGCCAGCATTTTGTGAACCCGCTGTATGTATCACTGATTTGCTTGTGGCTAGGGCTGGCAAGCGTAACTTTATATTAAAAACAAGCTCCGAAAAAAGCTCACAAAAAATTTATTTACTAAACAATACATAAAAAATTTTGGTCTTTGTTATAATAGCAGTTTTATTCAAGAACTTTTACTTGTTTTCTATTCCTACAGGTAGTGAAATGATATGATTGGATCTCAACAACCTATTTCTTTTTATCGTTTCTGAGCTTTGGGCTTTCAAAGCAAAGGTTTAAATGTTCACCCACTTGGATCTAAGTTGATTGATATTTTTTTATCGCTCCGTGGTGAGTTTGTTTCTAGTTTGTGCCTACAGTTAAGGTTGTAATGATTTTTTAATTTACGTACCCACTTTTTAACTGTGATTTTATTCGAGGATTCGTGGTCGTTACTAAAGTCTTAACCATGTCTTAACAGACTATAGTATAGTCCGTCTGTCATATAGAGTTCTTTAGTCGTTTGTCTCTCGCAGTCCAATACCTTCCCGAAAAAATGGAAAGCAAGACCCTATAGGTATCAAAGCACAAAAATCTTATCATCTCAAATTCTAATCTCTTGTTACGCAGCCCTGGCATGAATAGGCAATTTGCGGGTAGCGGGGTGGGGAAGTGGGGGAGCGGGGCATTTTTCCTAAGCCGGCAGAATGCCTAATGAAGCCGAATGCCTTTGTGACGAGATACGATTTTGATATTACGCTCATTTACGTATTCACCTAATATCTCTATTTTTGAAACGGCAGATTTTGATATGGACATTAATCAGAAGAGTAATCGTTTTAGGAATAACTGTATAACTGTGATGACTGTTTACCAGATTTCTTTGCTGTAAAGATGCAGTAAGATGGTGTCCCCAAAATGGCCCTCTGTTTAGTAAGGAAATGAAAATGTCTGTTTGTAGGTACGGTCCCCGTCTCTATCCACCCGACAAAAAAAACTCAAAGTGTCCAAGTTATTTTTAATCAGCATCAAAGATCCGTATAATTCCTTCCTCTCCGATCAAGCCTCACTATCCTGGCAATTGGCTTCAATAGCCAATCGGGAAAAACTCGGATTTTCCCATTGAATTTGAACAGATCTAATGAGCGGTATTCGGGTGATGGATTACCCCTCTCAATTTCACTCTTATTGAATTCCACCTGATCGCAGTTCGACTTATTGAATGTATTTAAAGATTGATTTTGCAAATTAGTCGGTTGGAGAAGTGTTCGGAGTTCCTTTTTTTCGACTTAATGTTAGTCCAGGATGTGACCGAGACAGAGTTAAAGATGGAGTGAATTCGTAAAGGTCATTATTCTACACTTCCATGCTGGACTGGCAGTGATAGAAAAACATAGAATGTGCCAGCTGCATCTCCTCCCGGGCATGCTGTAAAAACCAGCTAAGGGATTCGAGGGTTTCAGTATATTGCAATTTTAGGCGATGAGCTGACAACCTGTCACTAACGCAATATACATATTCATCTGTAATAAAAAAAAAACCTTAGGTAATAACCCTCAAAACTTGTCAGACGTGGCGGAACGACCTTTGGGTCGTTTTTGCTTTGCCGACCCCATTAGGGATAAAGGCGTGATTTTATGTATTATTCTACACGCCGACGGAAATCAAAAGTTAAGTAAGTACTTGGTGGTTGCAAGGACAGTCCCCTGTAAAGCCATATTTTTTTAAATACACAAAAAGAAATAATTTTATACCGTTTATTAGTCGGCAGTCAGTGTTCGTATGGTGGCACATCGACTGGAAAAACCCACTTGGCGGAAAAGAAACAAAATCAGATTTATCACATTTTAATTTTGAGTAGTATGTACTAAGTACTATTTTATTTTAAATAATTAATACTTCATGAAGAACTAGCACTAGCACTGTGAGTGCATAAAATGTATAAAATTGTAAAAAAATACTTCAAGAAGTATATTACGCCGTAGGTAATTGTGACTAGTTGACGTAATTTTTTTCATTTTTTGTACAAAAGCAATAAATTATCTGACAACCTGAGCTGCCTTAAAAATATTCTTAATTTAAATAGTTTTTTACTCTGGTTTAGTTTAGCATAGTGCCGTCCAAGTTCCATCGAAAGTGAAAAGTCAAGGTGACCGGGTGCGTCTGCAGAACTACTACGACAGACGATAAAAAAAATCTCGTTTTGAAGCTAATTTTGCTATAAATTCCATGAGGATTAATTTTTTGTACGAATAAATTAGCGATCGTGAAAATACTTAAATGCCATATTTATTCGTAAAGTTACATGATATTCTATTCGCATGTGTTTTTTTAATGGTTATTTCAGATAGAATCGTGGTGTTTTGCGGACAGATCTTCAACCGTCTAAATTGCAATTTACCAAAATTATACTGATTCTGACATGCACAGAAAAGAAACATCATCCTTCCATCAAGGCGCCCGGTTCAAATTAGAATTTGAATGTATAGAATAGAAACAAGTTCCCTTTAAAAAATTAAGTCAACATTTTTATTAGTTTGGCCCCGGTGGGTGGTGCTTGACACTTTAACTGTATTAGACGCGGGGGCAGGTGCGCGGGGGGAATCTTAGAGGAAAAGATTTAAAGAAAAGTGAGTGAGGGTTATTTTTTAGAGAAAAGTGCTGTAAATCGGGCTGGTGGTCTGCCCATTAGCGTCGTCGCTCCAGACCAATTATTTGGCAGCCAGATTTCTACCAGATTCTAACCACACTCTGCCCCGTCGAAACCATAACCATTGTAGTATAATATGTTTAGGCAGGGAAACCTAATGAGCCTTCCTTCCGAAACCTTCTGGGCTGCAAGAATAAAGAGTGTGTCGGCCATTGACACGCTAAGAAGAAGAATCTTACTTGGTTGATTTGCGAGGGTTTGACGACAGCGTTCTGTTGCCAGTTGAGGCCATTGCTGGTCTCCCCGGACACCTGGTACCCTCCCTCGGGCTGAGGTGATATCGCTCCTCAGCACACTCAGCGGCCTGCTCGTCTACCGCCGCGAACGCGCAGCCCACCAAGCACAAGGCTATGAAGCATTTCTGTTGATGGAGAATTTTTTTTAGATATCAATTATATACCGGGTTATTTTGGTCAATACGCAAAAATATGCTCAGACATCGAAATTGAACAGCATTCACGAAATAAAAATAACTTCTCAGGCGTTTGGTCAACAAAGAACTGATGCGTTTTGTGTTCTTCGACAATCATCAGAAAGGCCATAGAGCCTTCACGCTGGTCATTTAGTATTGAGAAGTTTTTTTTTTTAATTTTTTGTTTTTTATTTCGATCAAATGTTAACTAATGTAACTTTTATCTTGCAACTATTTTGAATATTGCACATACTTTTATCAGAAATAGTATCCTATAGTAAATAGTAGCGCCACTTACCATTTTGTGTTGATTACACTAACTTGAAAGCTAAAGTGATATCTAGGATAGCTGTCCTAGGTCTTTATATATTCAAAATCTAGGTACTATTATTTAATTCCCAAAGAATAATACTTACAACTTTGACCAGAATATGACCCTCAATGACATTCTGACATTTACAATATTTCGGATGCTACCTATTCTTTTACAGGTATCTACTGCATCTACCTACATTTTTTAAAGGGAACTTGTTTCTATTCTATACATTCAAATTCTAATTTGAACCGGGCGCCTTGATGGAAGGATGATGTTTCTTTTCTGTGCATGTCAGAATCAGTATAATTTTGGTAAATTGCAATTTAGACGGTTGAAGATCTGTCCGCAAAACACCACGATTCTATCTGAAATAACCATTAAAAAAACACATGCGAATAGAATATCATGTAACTTTACGAATAAATATGGCATTTAAGTATTTTCACGATCGCTAATTTATTCGTACAAAAAATTAATCCTCATGGAATTTATAGCAAAATTAGCTTCAAAACGAGATTTTTTTTATCGTCTGTCGTAGTAGTTCTGCAGACGCACCCGGTCACCTTGACTTTTCACTTTCGATGGAACTTGGACGGCACTATGCTAAACTAAACCAGAGTAAAAACTATTTAAATTAAGAATATTTTTAAGGCAGCTCAGGTTGTCAGATAATTTATTGCTTTTGTACAAAAAATGAAAAAAATTACGTCAACTAGTCACAATTACCTACGGCGTAATATACTTCTTGAAGTATTTTTTACAATTTTATACATTTTATGCACTCACAGTGCTAGTGCTAGTTCTTCATGAAGTATTAATTATTTTAAAATAAAATAGTACTTAGTACATACTACTCAAAATTAAAATGTGATAAATCTGATTTTGTTTCTTTTCCGCCAAGTGGGTTTTTCCAGTCGATGTGCCACCAGACGAACACTGACTGCCGACTAATAAACGGTATAAAATTATTTCTTTTTGTGTATTTAAAAAAATATGGCTTTACAGGGGACTGTCCTTGCAACCACCAAGTACTTACTTAACTTTTGATTTCCGTCGGCGTGTAGAATAATACATAAAATCACGCCTTTATCCCTAATGGGGTCGGCAAAGCAAAAACGACCCAAAGGTCGTTCCGCCACGTCTGACAAGTTTTGAGGGTTATTACCTAAGGTTTTTTTTTTATTACAGATGAATATGTATATTGCGTTAGTGACAGGTTGTCAGCTCATCGCCTAAAATTGCAATATACTGAAACCCTCGAATCCCTTAGCTGGTTTTTACAGCATGCCCGGGAGGAGATGCAGCTGGCACATTCTATGTTTTTCTATCACTGCCAGTCCAGCATGGAAGTGTAGAATAATGACCTTTACGAATTCACTCCATCTTTAACTCTGTCTCGGTCACATCCTGGACTAACATTAAGTCGAAAAAAAGGAACTCCGAACACTTCTCCAACCGACTAATTTGCAAAATCAATCTTTAAATACATTCAATAAGTCGAACTGCGATCAGGTGGAATTCAATAAGAGTGAAATTGAGAGGGGTAATCCCATCACCCGAATACCGCTCATTAGATCTGTTCAAATTCAAATGGGGAAAATCCGAGTTTTTCCCGATTGGCTATTGAAGCCAATTGCCAGGATAGTGAGGCTTGATCGGAGAGGAAGGAATTATAGGGATCTTTGATGCTGATTAAAAATAACTTGGACACTTTGAGTTTTTTTTGTCGGGTGGATAGAGACGGGGACCGTACCTACAAACAGACATTTTCATTTCCTTACTAAACAGAGGGCCATTTTGGGGACACCATCTTACTGCATCTTTACAGCAAAGAAATCTGGTAAACAGTCATCACAGTTATACAGTTATTCCTAAAACGATTACTCTTCTGATTAATGTCCATATCAAAATCTGCCGTTTCAAAAAATAGAGATATTAGGTGAATACGTAAATGAGCGTAATATCAAAATCGTATCTCGTCACAAAGGCATTCGGCTTCATTAGGCATTCTGCCGGCTTAGGAAAAATGCCCCGCTCCCCCACTTCCCCACCCCGCTACCCGCAAATTGCCTATTCATGCCAGGGCTGCGTAACAAGAGATTAGAATTTGAGATGATAAGATTTTTTGTGCCTTTGATACCTATAGGGTCTTGCTTTCCATTTTTTCGGGAAGGTATTGGACTGCGAGAGACAAACGACTAAAGAACTCTATATGACAGACGGACTATACTATAGTCTGTTAAGACATGGTTAAGACTTTAGTAACGACCACGAATCCTCGAATAAAATCACAGTTAAAAAGTGGGTACGTAAATTAAAAAATCATTACAACCTTAACTGTAGGCACAAACTAGAAACAAACTCACCACGGAGCGATAAAAAAATATCAATCAACTTAGGATCCAAGTGGGTGAACATTTAAACCTTTGCTTTGAAAGCCCAAAGCTCAGAAACGATAAAAAGAAATAGGTTGTTGAGATCCAATCATATCATTTCACTACCTGTAGGAATAGAAAACAAGTAAAAGTTCTTGAATAAAACTGCTATTATAACAAAGACCAAAATTTTTTATGTATTGTTTAGTAAATAAATTTTTTGTGAGCTTTTTTCGGAGCTTGTTTTTTAATATAAAGTTACGCTTGCCAGCCCTAGCCACAAGCAAATCAGTGATACATACAGCGGGTTCACAAAATGCTGGCGCATTCATACGTCCGCGTTTGCCTCACTAGCTCTGAACCGATACGATTTGTACCGACAGAGCACGCTCGCTTTGTTCCATCCTCCCGTACCACGATACATGTTACTGTCTGTTTGAAAAACCTCACCTATGCGGGTGAGTGTCTCCGTTACGAATGGTTCTCTATCGATTGTCGACAAGTTATAAGATATTGGTGCCGATTCAAATTGTAGACACACTTAACTTAAAGTTTAATATGTGTTACTTTCTAAAATTTAATTAAAACAGAAGCCGAAATACATCAGCTGAATATGCCTATCAAAGTGACATGACATGGAGGGCACCATCTGGCTTGTAAGGTCACTTTGACAGGATTATAATCAGCTGTTGTATTTTTGTCTCTTTTTTTATTAAAATGTTAGACCAAACTAAAATTAGTTAAGTTGTGTTTACAAACTGAATCGGCACCATTAACATAATGTACATGTGGTGTTGAGTTAAATAACATCACCCCTTATCTTAGTCCATACATTGAGTATGAACGCATAACTCCCTGATGATCGAGGAAGGCCCATGTCCAACAGTAGGCTGTTGTGGCTGATGATCATGAAGATAAATAAATATAAATCTAGTATGGATGGACTTATTGTTGGTATATTTTGGACTATTTTTTATTTATTATTGTGGTTAAAAATCTGGTTTAAAATATTTTTTACAGATAATGCTGAGAAGCTTATTTAATTCGACGCTTTTTCACATTTCAAAAATATTTGAATTATTGATACGAACGCGGCATAATTTTATTACAGTGTCATCTGCAAAAATTTTATATTCAAAGTAATCTGTGTCGAACTCTACCTCAACGAAAAGCAAAAAGCAAAGCGCGTTTTGCTCAGAAACGCTAAGAAAGACAAAAAGCGCATTACCAAAGCTCCTTTTCAGTGTTACCTGAAAAAGGCCGTCGAGCCGACGTCGTTAGCGGCGCTCATATACCACAAAAAAACCCCAACCATCATTATCTTTACATTTGAACTGCTTTTCTGGTAATAGCAATATCCGATTTTCGTATTTCGTTACCCTACATTAGTGGAGCAGGTGCAAGCTTGCAATATTCAAGGCTTATTCTAGAAAATATATTTTTTTAGAGGTGGCCAGATTTTTAAAAAGAAAAACCGTGTTTCTTTTGTTACCCTACGAACTTAAGCTGACTGCTAAGTAAAAGAGTTTCAGTGTAAAAAAAACAACTATAAGCTCCGTACGTAGACAGAGATGGAGCTTGAGCTTAAACTGCAAGTCTGATTCGGAATCTAGAAAGTTAAAAATGCGCGTAATTTATATTATGTAAGGTAATAAATAAGCTTGTCAGATCAGAGATTATGGCTCGTATTTATGAAGCGATCTCAAGACTGACACCTAGTTTGAGTTCGTATCAGAAATGTCATTTCAGTACAAAATGACCTGTCAAATCCATACTAAATATTGCTCTCAATCTTGAGATCTCTTTATAAATACGAGCCTAAGAGTGATACCCAAATTAAATGTTACAAAGATATATTTTCTTTCCAACGTAAAACAAGTGAATGCCTTTAAAATTACTAGACTCTTTTAGTACCTACATACACAACCACACCTTTATTCCTTTCCAGATAGGCAGAGCATTAACAACTTCATAAAAATGCGTGACAAAATCTACTGTACTGGGAGTGCTAAAAAATGAAGATAATTTGTACAAGGTTTCAGAATATTCCGTCCAGTATACTCGAGTTGCATATTTTAATGCGCAGCCGTATGCGACGAGGCGCGAAATGGAAATCTTTCTGGATCGTAACTGGCTGCCTTAACTGGAATGCAATATCGAAATTATATTTTGGACAGCTTTTCTGGCTCGGAAGTGTGTATCGTTTTAAGAGGAGTGTGGGATAAAGAAGAACAACTGATTCAAATGACCAATACGTACAAACTAGTTTTTATTTGGTAGGTACCTAAACTAATCTACATATAACAAATCGAAATACAAAAAATAAAAATTATATCGTCATGCCATAGATGTTCACTAAACAGCTGGCTTTAAGTACTACTTAATAAAGAAAAGAAAACCCATTCGTCTATGAAAAAATAAGTGTTAAAAAGCCTTCTACATACAGTGCCTCAGGATTAGCCGGCGTATCAAGGTTACTTAGGCCCGTATTTGTAATCAGCTCTCAAGAGTGACAGCGAGTTTGAGTTCGTATCAGAAATGTCATTTCAGTACAAAATTACCTGTCAAATCCGCACTCAATATTTCTCTCAATCTTGAGATCGCTTTATAAATACGAGCTTTAGCGCTTGGAGTTAAGATTGAGTTTCGTGTGGGCTGCCCGTTCTATGGCTCGTGCCGTGGTTGTTGCAGCCTTAACATTTAAAAAAAAAACAGTCAAAAGTTAACATTAAAAACATTCCAATTATTAAATGGGAATTTTTTACCGATTTGTGTTTCCAATTGAAACCTTTAACAGGCGCGGCACGTAATAGCATTGGTAGGTGCGGTCTGAAAATCTGAAAATATAATTACACAAAAGGGCAATCTTCATAAACAAGTTTGTGACATTTTGAGCGCATCAAGAGCTTGAATATAAGGTTGAATCTTTAATGCGCGGACTGTGTCATTTTAAGTCAAGTAATTAGGCTTGAGATATCTTCTTGTGAACGTGTATTCATTTTAGTAAAATTTATCGTTTAAAAGAACTATGACATTCTTAACTGTCAGACATACACGACTCAACTTCTTATTAATTATCAAGTAAAATTATTGTCGTTCTTTTCTGGGTTTTTTTCTGTCTTGAATGAACTTGTATGAAAATTACTTGTATGGACTTATAATTAAGTCGTGACATTTGCGAAGTCGAATATCCCTCATTATTTCTTCTTCTACCGTGAAATGTCTCGCTAGAATCTGGCTGCATCCAATGCAAATCTGGCAGTGTACCCTTACAAGACCTGCAGTCTGCCCGGTAGGATATACGGACGGGTGTAAGGGACAGCGTACCAGAAACTGAAAAGGGTTACTCAGTCAACGAAACTGAACAACTTTCACTAGGAAAGTCTATGAAAAAGCCTTTATTTTTTTCATTTCCTGAAAGAATTTCCTGATGAAAGTTGTTCAGTTTCGTTGGCTGGGGAACCCCTATCAGTTTCTGGTACGCTGTCCCTTACACCGTTTATAGCGTCCAATGCTGTCCAGCCTTACAAAATGTTTACGGGATTGTATTTTCAGGCCCGGCACGTAGCAACCGCCCCGCAAATGTACGCCGACTCTCGCAGCTTAATACCAGATGGCGGCAAAGGAGGAATTTAATTACACACTTAGCTGTTGGGTTCGAGATGAGACTTGCTCCGAGTGATGTGGAAATCGTTTTGATACGACTTTTTAATGAAAGTGGAATTCTAGCAACAGGCCCGCATGGTAAGCGAGCACCGTAAACTTACTATCACTAAATAATCACACACACACAAATCACGCCTTTATCCCTAATGGGGTAGGCAGAGCGCCAACGACCCAAACAAAGGTCATTCCGCCACGTCTGACGATTTGTATATTGCTGTAGTGACAGGTTGTCAGACCATCGCCTAAATCACAATACACTGAAACCCTCGAATCCCTTAGCTGGTTTTTACAGCATGTCCGGGAAGAGATGCAGCTGGCACATTCTATGTTTTTCTATCGCTCCCAGTCCAGCATGAAAGAGTAATAATCACCATCAACTTAAATGCCTACGACTCCTAATTTCGCTGGTTCTCTTGTCTTGTCGCTTGTAATAAGAAGATTAAGTGCGAATTTTATTTAAAAAAATTATCTTCTTCTTTGTAAAACGTACTATACGTATATTTTGTCTAAGTAAAGTAAAGGAAAATCTTCTGGAAAGATATGGCAAAACTTTTATTTTAATTTATAAGGGCCTGCTAAACTTTGTAGCATAGCATAGCCTTTTTTTTTTATCATACACTAAAATTAATTGCGTGATTTTTTGTGAAGGCTTAATAGGTAAGATTATTAAACAACTTATATTAGGCACAGTCAAAACAAAATTATTAATTAAAAATTTCATCCAATGCATGCAATAGCCAGACTTATCTATATTATATTATAATTATCTAAAGTGCAAGCTTATCTGATACTTTTCTACAATTGCAATATGCACATAAATTAATATGATAACGATAAAATTTATCTTTTGTGTCAAGATAACGTAAAATATTAATTTAGGTTCTGCTGGTTGATTGATAAGATAAGATAGTCTCTATAACGCATAACGTGCCCAAGCAACCTGACGACGACATAGAAGATAGTTCGGTACACCAACAGCGCACCTGTCAAAAGCTACCAGCCGTCATAGAACTTTGACACCATAAAGGAACCTTAGGGCGATGGGGTACAATTCACATTACACCAATCGGGTTTCTCTGTCGACTGGATCGGTAGCCAGTACAAACAACAGGCAACGACCTGACTCAGCCGCACATGCGCAATGGACAGAGGCTACCTCACACCAAACAAATCTGAACGTCACGGCGCCCGTAATCGCATAAAATGTAAAAATACACCACTAATACCATTAAAACGAACAGCAAAATCCGTAAATCAATAAGGAACCTTGTGAAATCATACTGAAGAAAACTACGGGAATAGAAACACGCACGCGCGGTCGGCTGTCAAAACAAACCAGTGCTTTGGCGATGTAAACATGGACGAGCGAAAGATTTTACTTTTCGTACTCTCCTTGGTCATTTACTGTTTGTATAGTGTTCAAATGTGGTTCGCGAAGGATATTACAGAGCCGGAAAATGAAGTGATAAAAGAAAGTGTAAAAGTGGAACCGAAAATAGACCTGCCTGTTTTAATTAACAACAGCAGTGAAGAGCCTAAAGAGGTCAAAGTTAAAGCAAAAGTCATTCCATTATATTTGAAAAATGCATGCAGCATTCTGCAAGTTTTTACAGAAAAACCTTCAGTGAAATACAAAGAGAGTCGGCAAGATGTCTACACTGATACCAATTCTGTCACAGTGCTCGGTATCACGATATTCCTTTTGGTACTCATAATAAATGCTGTGTTAGACGTTTTAAAGGTAAAAGAAGAAGAACGACTCAAATTGAAGTTGAATCCAGATGGAGAAAGACGACAATCGTTAGCAGAATTTGCCAACAAAAAGGTGCTACGAAGAGAATCAAGCAAATTCGGATTTAATCTCTTCCAAATTTCAGAACAAGGGGTTAATACTTCAGACGAAGAAACTAAAACTCAGTCCACGTCACGTCAGGCTAGACCGTACCGAAGAGGGGACTCAATTAATTCTTATTTAAGTGACAGGAAGGTCCAAAATGATAATTCAGCTCCTGCGTCTGTGGGTGACACATCAGAACCAAAATTAGTAAAAAGGCAATCGGTTGCTAAGCTTTTCGGTACGTAATTTTGGAAATGTTTTTATTTTGTCATTAAATAATGCTACTTTCATTATCAACTTTAGTGTCGTTTAAATGTGTAATTTGATTTTTTAAATTTTTGTCTTCATCACATTAGCTCTCTTACCATTTAACATGAGTTTTATGTTGATAATGATTGTAGCTACATTTATCAAACTTGTGCTTGTAACGTGTCAGTCTTCTCTTTCAGAAAATACAATTGGATATTTTGATTGAATGTTTCAACTTTCACGTGAATGCTAAATGTTATCAATTTTCAAAATCTAATCACTAATCTGTCTCTTTCTATCATTGTTTTCAATTCTGTTTCAAAACAAGGTCTGTCTGACGACTGAAAAAGACTTTCAGGTAATTAAACATGAAGTAGTTAGTATCACCTAGTTTCTTTTGATATCACTGTAGAAGCCATAGATGTAGAATCACTAGCCACAGCACGTATAATAGTACCTACTAGTACATTTAGTGGAAGAGTTTCCCCAAGATGGGTCGCAACAAATAAAAGTTGAATGTTGAATCCTAATACATATCAACAGATCTACGTCATAGTCAACGATCTCAACACCAAAATGGTAAACATTTAGTTTCAAGAATGTTGCTTGTTATTTTCACGCTGTCAGCTTAGCAAACTAACAAATGAAGGTTAAAGTTTTAGTTTTTTTCGGCTTTTACAACTGTGTCTGCTTTGCCTGATAGAGTTTCTTACTCTTTTCTGTCATTGTAGATTTTTTTATTTGCTTTGATTTTGTGATGCTTAATTAAGTAAAATACTTACTATCAAGTATATTGAATTCAAATCTTTAACAGCCTCTTTTTATTTCAAATCGAACTTTTATAGTATATTAACTCTTGTAACATGTTCAACCTTGTGCATTGCCTAGCCAATGAAATGAATGGATCAATGATCATAGCATGGATTATAGTCTTCCACTTAATTAATCACATACAGGTTGTCCAAATTGTTACGAATTAATGTAGTAAATTAAGAGTTGAGTATATTATAGCAGTAGAAAAAAAGATAATTTATACCTAAGATGAGAAAATAAATAAATAAGAGAGAAGAAAATTAATTTTCAATGTACGTTTGTTAAAAACTTATTACCTTTTTAATGGTTGGATACAACCGCAATTTTCGGCTAAAATATTTTATGTCCTTTTTCTTTGAACAATATCTACCTATATAATAATTTTACTAAAACAATGTTCAATGTGATTTCATGTTTACCTTAAACTCTCCTTTGCGTGGTAAAATTTCGCTTTTGTATAATTCTATTTCCGTCGACTTCATGTGTACAAAAAACTGTAACTTCCCCAGGAGCTCGCCCAGTGCCCATGGTGCGTCGCTCGTCGTTCCCGGTTCTTCCTCTCAATCCTGACGTGCAGGCGGCCATGCTGGGCCATCGTCAGCCATCAGTGGACAGCGATGACGAGGGTGATGGGCGAGGCCGCCGCGTCAGACTCATACGCAGATTTTAAGCTCTTTAGTTGCATTTATTCAACGTGTAACAGAAATGCGTATTCGCGCTTGGTTTATTCTGTATGTGATGCGCCTAGGGGTTTTACGCACACGCCTTGTATAACTCAATTTATTTACTAAAATCCTTGTAAGATCGACGATGTCAACTTCAGTGGTGAAGAATTTTAAAGAGTTCTTCATCGCTCTTTATGTTTCTATGTAATTTCCACATACCGTCATTCGTAACTATTCGATAGGTATTCGGTGTTTGTAGTGTTCCTTTTGTTACGTACATTTATGATGTGACAAAGACAACAGTAAAGAAAGACAACGAAGCGAGGGGAAAATTTTGTTAAATTATAATAATATGTTGGTTGTCTTGAGTGTGACCTTTTATGGATGGTACAAATTTTAAATCGGAATTAAACCATAAGTAGATTATGTCTTTCAAGCAATATGTATGTGGTTAGTTGTGAGTTTGGTATCATTTAGCATTTTAAACTTCTCGTTTGTAATGTTTTAGTAGAAAATAAGTATGCAAGTACACTATAACATTGTACCTATTTATATAGGTAAATCTTTTCTTTTAGTTACCTATTATATTGTTGTTCTTACACTTAGTATGTAATAATACATTTTTAGGTGATTAGCATTCAAGATAGTTTACAATAATTACATTTAAAATAATCTAGTCATTTTTAAATATCCCAAAGAAATATCTGATGAAACTTAATGTTCAATTCTTGATTATAATATGAGCTTTAATGTCTAAAGTTTCTGGTTTTTAACCTATTGACTGATTTTGACCATTCTGATCTCATATTTATTATGATTATATTTTATCAAACAAGTTTTAAATAAATTTATCTGAGTACTTATTTGTATAGTCAAATTTCTATGGTCCAAGCTCTGTTATATGTTTATTAATTAATTATTTGATGTAGTTATTAAGTAGGCATAATATCTCTTTTATACCTTTATACCTACTTTTTTGTTCAGGTATTAATCCTTAATATTATATACTTAAATAATACATATATTATTGTATTTAATAGTATTGTTTCTAAAATAACTTATTTACTTTTTATTTATAGACTAAAATAAAAATCTGCATCAGCATTTTACGCATTGAATAAATTAAATAAATACTAAGTATATCAAAAAATCTTCAAAGTCTGATCTCTTAGTGCTAACAATACCTTAGTGATAGATTGTATTTTTAATATTATTAATATAACTTGAAGGAATAATGTAAAAGTTTATAAATTCGATTTCAGTATTTTCTACATCACCCTTTCCACCTTGTAGTATTTTTGTAAAGTAATAAAATTTTATCGTGAATCAGACTTCACTTTGTGAATGTACTGTAGACGTATTTATTAGTATTCTCTCGAATAAAATGTATTTATGAGTCCAATTGGTTTTGTTATTTATAGATATTTGTACCTACATAAACAAACAGACTTAACTCATCTATAGAACTGACTCCATCAAACTGATTGCTACATATAATATTTTTGTTATTTTGTTTATTTATACCTCGAACTAGCGTGGGTGTGTACCTACCTAAGTCTAAGTACTTTAATAATGCCTCCACCAATGAGGGGTATTTGCCTCATTGAACAGGAATGACGCGCTGGATTGACAAGAGTAGTAGGAAGTTTTTATTCATAGGGAACGCTGCTGCTCATTCTCTGGGTTACTTTATTCGCCTTTTCTGACAACCGGGGCAAGATATTGGGTGATCCTAATCGTACCCAGGATCAAACAGTTTCAAAAGGTTCCTATCGAAATCTAGCTGAGCTACTTAAATCATTCATGCTAGACCTAATAGTAGGTTATGTATAGAACGAAGCCCCAGGCACAGCTGGGAAACTTTTCCACCGCTACGGATATATCGCACACGGCATAAAGCTACAATTTTCTAAGCGCGATTTCTCAGTATCGGGACAGGGTTGCCAGCTGACTGGAGAAATATCAGTGGAAACTATTATTTTAAAGTTCAATTTTTGATATCCTGTAATCCAAATTAAATAGTTGGCCAACCAATAGCTAACTGCCTCGTTGTCTAGTTAGTGGTTTGAGCTCAGAGCTCAAGTTTCGGTGGGAGGTTCGATTCCTATGAGGGAAATACAAATTTAATTTATTATCATATCACTCCGTGAAATTATTTCCAGTTTGGTTATGACGATGAAGAGTAAACTGAATCCCCTTCAGAGAATACCCTATTTATTAATCGCAGTCATGGTGGTCGTATAACGCGTATGAAATTTGACAGGACAATAGATGGCAACCTGGAGACGGACATATTCTACTTTTTACCGCGGGAAAGTTCCTCATACCCACCAATATTTACAATAGTTATTTAGATAAGGACGGCATTTGATATACTAACAGATTGACTGATATGACTGGGAATGGGAATAGCAACAGGTTAACTTTTACCGCGGGAAAGCACGAAGAAGAAACAGTCTAATTTTTAAAGAGCAGGCAACCCTTGTCGGAGTTGGGACAGAGTTGGCTTCGGCCCAACCAGCGCGCGTCGGGCGAGGACAAGTTACACATTCATAAACACTACACGGGTACGAATCCGAATAGGATATTGTGTAAGTTTCATAATATACGTTTCTCGTAGGTTTCTGGGTTACGAGAGAATCTGAGTCAAACAGAAACTCAGAACTCTACAATCTTATTCTTCCGGGATGCCAAAACACTACCCAATTAAGAACTATTGGCAAATTACAAGCGTCAGATTTTTTGAACCACGTGGAAGGCCTCTGATATGGTTTGTATAATGATCATTATCAGAGACATCTATCAGGTCACGTGGTCTTCGAATTACGGAATCCGCTTTCTTAAATGGGAAACACTCGTAATTAAAATATACCTAACTACCTAATATCAACTTCGTGTTTTCTTGGAAATTGAACTCATAGCCAAAGCTTAGACCACCTAGATTAAAGAGGTAATTGACCTCTAGCAATAATTAAAAAAAAAACTAAAGCAAAATACCTATACCAGCTGTTTCTGCTGGGATTTGAAGGTTTCGATATGAGTAAATATACAGATTATGTACTACTTAGGCGATGGGCTGAAAACCTACCAGCAATATACAATCACCTGAAAATTTTCAATAATACTTTTCCACGTTTTTTTCCAATATCTCAACACCAAACTGTCTTCGACGTCATGTTATCTATAGTTACTACAAGTAGTAAAATAAGCAGAATAAAATAAACCACGCAGTGTGTTAGTAAAAACGTATTTTTATCAAGATAATTTGGCATAGAACATCAAACAGAATATACAAAAAAGACATGTAAAAAGGCGGCCAGGGTGTTTCTTATTGGACAGAAACCAAAGAGTTTCAACACCCCCCCGCAATGGAAACACCCTATATACATATAACACTAAATATCAAAGTTCACTGTACACCTTAACACTAGCACCAAAAAAAAATCCTATATATACACACTATAAACACCTATCAATTATCTACACTTTATATTTATATGACACTCACTGATTAAAAGAAAAAGGACATAACATACAAAACCTACACCTAACCTAAACCTAGATATTTGATACACTTATAATGTTTCAATTTTGGTAATGGTTTTGTGAGGATGTCTGCTAACATTTCATTTGTGTGGATGTACTTGATGGTGAGGTCGTCGTGTGATAATGATTCCCTAATAAAATGGTGTTTAATGTCAATGTGCTTGGTACGTGCATGATATGTGTTATTGTGTGCCAGTTTGATTGAACTTTGATTATCTGTGTGGATGATCAGAGTATGAGTGATAGCGAAGACTTCTTGGATGAGTGATTTTAGGTAAATAGCCTCCTTGCAAGCCTCGCCCAGTGCCATATACTCGGCCTCTGTGGTCGAGAGGGCAACTGTGCGCTGTTTGCGGGCTTCCCAAGACACAGGTGCTCCACTCATCATAAACACAACACCAGTATACGACCGGCGATCGACTAGGTTGTTTCCATAGTCGGCATCTGAAAAACCGATTGGATAAAACTGGCCGTTGGATTGAAAATTAAGCCGCATATTCTTCGTCCCTTTTAGGTAACGGAGGACGCGCTTGGCGGATTTCCAGTGTACCCCCCCGTAATGTGCATTGAATTGAGAAAGGTATGAGACCGAATGTGCGATATCAGGTCGCGTACAAATCGCAATGTACATTAAAGATCCGATAAGCTCCTGATATGGGGCTTCAAACGGCTCCTCATCCTTGTCAGGGAGTGTTAGTTTAAGGCCAGGTTCTAGCGGTGTGGTGACGCTTATTGCATCATTCATGCCGAACTTGTCTATAATTTTCTCAATATATTTTGTTTGATCGAGAGTTATAGTGCCCTTGTTTTGGGTGACTCTCATGCCCAGGCAGTCCCTTAGAGGACCAAGATCTTTAACAGTGAACTTTTTCGCAAGTTCCTTTTTGAAATGCTCCTTCATGGGACCGCTGGTGCTCATTAGGAAGAAATCGTCTACGAATACCGCGACGACTAAGATATCGCTGCCTGATCTCTTATAGTAGAGACAGTGTTCTGATGGTGCTTGACTTAGCGATAATTCTGCCATGGCTTGGCAGACTTTTTTATTCCATTGGCGTGGTGCCTGTTTCAGACCGTATAATGCCTTTTTAAGTAGGCAGACTTTCTGTTTTGGATCAGTGGAAAAGCCTTCCGGTTGTTCCATATATATTTCCTCTTCTAAGTCTCCATTTAGAAAGGCTGTTTCCACATCAAGGTGGTCGACAGTCAAACCATTTTGAACAGCGAATGCGAGTAAAAGACGTACTGAAGATAGTCTAGCGACTGGGGAAAAAGTTTCACCATAGTCGACTCCTGCGACTTGGGTAAATCCTTTGGCCACTAGTCTAGCCTTGTACTTGGTCACTTGACCAGATGTGTCCTTTTTGATTTTGAATACCCATTTACATTTGGTGGTTTTTCTGTCGTTAGGTCTGTCAACTAGGGTCCAGGTGCCGTGCTTCATCAATGAATTATATTCAGCCTTCATGGCTTCAAGCCATTTATCCTTGAGCGGGTGATCAGTTACTTCTTTGTATGTTTCTGGTTCCAAATCTGATGTAAGAAAGAGATTTTCCTGAAATCTCACCGGTGGACGTCTTTCTCTTAAAGGGTACCTTCGTTCGACAATGACAGGGTCTTCAGCGGTAGCATTCGTGGTGCTGCCTGATTGAAGGTCTGTAGCTGCCTCTTCAGTGTCTGCAGAGACTTCTTCATTTTCAATTTCAACAGGCGCAGGCACATTTTCAGTTTCACTGACGGGTATTTCTGTACTACTACGCTGTGACGTCGACGAAGATTGTCCTGGGATTATATCAGAAGGAACTGGAAATTGAATTTCTACTGTATCATTTGTGGCAGAAGGACTGTGATCTTCATTGATGGTTTGGAATTCTACGGTACGTATATTGTCTTCTAAAAAGACTACATCCCTAGCAGTTATGATTTTTCTTGGATTTGAGGGATTTACGAGGCGATAGCCTTTCGTTTCTGTCGAGTATCCGACAAATGTACATATTTGAGTTTTTGACTCAAGTTTCGTTCTCTTCTCTTTTGGTACTAGCACGTGTGCTTCGCAACCAAAGACTCGCAGGTGAGAGAGATCGATTTGTTGACCGGACCATATTTCTTCAGGGATTTTATTATTGAGAGACTGGGTAGGAGAGCGATTTTTTAAGTAGATTGCAGTATTTGCAGCTTCTGCCCAGTAAGCTTTGGGTAGCTTCGAGTCATGTAACATAGTACGTGTTTTCTCAATAATTGTCCGATTAACTCGTTCTGCGACTCCATTTTGCTGTGGATTATATGGGACTGTAGTTTGGTGGATAATTCCGTTTTCGCGTAGGAAGTTAGACATTGGCCCGTTAACGTATTCGCGACCATTATCCGACCGTAAACATTTTATTTTGCGCCCGATTTGATTTTCCACGAGGTTTTTAAACTCTACAAATTTCGAAAAAACTTCGCTTTTAGCTTTTAAAAAGTATCCAAAAGTTTTTCGACTGAAGTCGTCAGTAAAAGTAAGTAAGTATAAAGCGCCTCCAAAAGATTGTACGCTAATTGGTCCACAAAGGTCGGAATGTATGAGATCTAGTAAGTTATGCGACCTACTTTTAGACTTTTTAAAGGGTTTTTTCGCAAGTTTACCTTGAAGGCAGGGTATGCAGGTTTCATGCGAACTTGCATTGTAATTTATACCTAGACCTCTTTTCTTCAAGATTGCCATAGCTTTGACATTGAGGTGCCCGAGACGTCTATGCCAGAGTGACATTGACTCATTGACCGTAGTCAAGTTGGCGCTCTCACAGATGTCGAGTTTATACAAACCCTTGTAATTTGAGGCTGTGGCTACAATTTCACCTGAAATTGTGCATTTATCTTGTAATAAAATGTATGCCCCTGCTTTAGCGAATACTACTATGTAACCCTTCACTACCAAATTACGTACTGATAGCAAATTAGTGTTTAAATTTGGTACATAAAGAACTTCCGAAATAGCGTGAATGTTCTTAGAAACATTTAAAGAAACTGTACCTTTTCCTTCGCTTAGGATTTGACTATTATTCGCAACAGTTACAGGCTTGATAAGTCTAGAAAGATGCAGGAAGTGCTCTTTTCTGTTGCTCATGTGTGTAGTGGCACCTGAGTCTAGAAACCATATATCCTTGGATTCTGTGGGATGGGAATGAAATGAGGATGAAAGAACTAAATCAGAAATATTATTAGTAACAATTGCGGCACTAGTAACATTCTTCTTGGAATTCTTGTACTTCCTCTTCTTGCATTCATATATAAGATGGCCTGGTTTCTTGCAGTATGCGCAGAACTTGGTATTGCGCTTCGATCCGTCACAACCTGTAGATAGTGCTGTATTGTCGCTGCTCGTTGAGGGTTTTTCGCGATGCTTCTCCTTCATCAGTAGTGAGGCGACAGTATCAGCTGTAATCTTGGATCCGGAGTGCTCAAAAGCCATGACCAGAGGGTTGTATTCTTCAGTTAAACCCGCTAGCATCACAACTCCAACAAATTCGTCGTCGACTGCATGTTGAATGTCAGTGAGTTGTTGCTGTACAGAGCGAATGCTGTTGACGTAGTCCTCCATAGAGCTGCTTCTTACCAACTTTGAATTAAAGAGTTTCTTGAGTAGGTTCAAGCGTCGTAGAAGGCCACTGTTAGCATAGGTTTCCTTTAGTTTTTCCCACGTGTCTACTGCGCTGGTGCAGTTTTGGATGACAGGATAAATATGACTTTCTACCATAAGGCATATTTTGGCTCTAGTCTTGGAGTCTAATCTCTTGAAATCAGTTACGTTCAAGGTAGATCTCATGTCTACTGGTGAATCCACAAAGTTCCATAAGTCTAGATCCGTCAGAAGCATTTTCATGCCAAAAGACCAGCTCCCATAATTAGATGAACCGTCTAATTTTTCGATAGATGGGGCGGTAGAAGGAGTAGCTTGAATTGGGTACCTTAGAGCTGTTGATGGTGTTCCACCAGTTTGCTGCTGAATGTCTCCGCTTTGAGCCATTATGTGAATATTTTTCTTGATTCACAGACGCAATGAAGGTCCCGTAAAATATACGTTTATAATAGCTTTCCCATAACCTATAGTTACTACAAGTAGTAAAATAAGCAGAATAAAATAAACCACGCAGTGTGTTAGTAAAAACGTATTTTTATCAAGATAATTTGGCATAGAACATCAAACAGAATATACAAAAAGACATGTAAAAAGGCGGCCAGGGTGTTTCTTATTGGACAGAAACCAAAGAGTTTCAACATTATTGACGAAAATAATAATGGTAGAGACCTTGTTATAGTTTTAAAAATAATTCCCGAGTATCGCAGATGGGATGCAGTGTGTTTGACGCCAGAGGCGGGAAAGCTCGCTTCCACGTGGACAACTGTACATAAACATAGATATGTAGGGTGCTGGACTGACTGTACTTTTATGTAATGAACGTGGAAAAAAATTGTGTTTAATACGTCTATTATAAAGTGTGACAATGTGGATACCTAGTGCGACGATTGTATTTTATGTGACATCGAGGGATAATGCTGTGGTTTCACTGTCGCTTTTTGCCTAGTGAGCTAAATAATTCATGTTTTAAGACTTTCACGGTCATTCTTTATTTAAACCCATTTTGTGGGAACTATAATGATCGTTGATGCGAAAACTTCGTTTTAGAGTTTATTCAAAAGTTTCAAATTTATTTTTAAACTAATAATAGGTGTCAAGCATAAAACAGTGTTAACAGAAAATGTTGCCACAACAACAACATTTCCCGAAATCCCCGAAATCTATTCGTCAGTCGAAGCAACTAAATTCAAAAATGGAAGACACTGCAGCTACAGTAGTTCTTCACTGGAACTACAGGGGGTTTACCGAGTTTCCCCTACAGAGGCTAGAAGGGGACGAGGCTGACGTCACCGATATTTACCTCAAGGAGAACCTAATATCGCACGTACCCAACGATATTGGCAAATTGGTGCACCTACAGAGTTTGTATTTGAGTGGGAACGATATTACCGAACTGCCGAGGGAAATAGCCAGGTTGCAGTGTTTGAAGGTAAATACGTGTTTCTGTAAAGTAATATTCAAATTGCCAAAGGTATAATTTTGTTAGATTACAACAAAGACGTTAGGGAAAATGAATAGTAAAATACAAGACACTGATAGTTCGATGTAACTTAATTCGATGGCTGATGTAATTTCAAGTAATATTATTATGCCATTTTTATCTACTTTAGGATGTGAATCTCCTAATGAAACTGAACAACTTTCCCCATGGAACATAGGTCGAAATACGAAAAAATAGCCAATTTATTTTTTCATATTTCGAACAATGTTTTTCAGTTTCATGCGTAATTTTTTTTTAATCTCTGTACCTAAGCATTGTACCTGTGTATGTAAAAATATATTTTATTGTTTGAGACAGAAATCAATTCTAATTCCAGTGTCTGGACATAAGCGGCAACCGGTTAAAGAAGATCCCTAACGAGATCGGAGACGTTCAAAAGTTGAAGTTCCTCATACTGGACGAGAATGAGCTGACAGAGCTGCCATTGAGGATGTCAGAGCTCAGAACACTCCGGTACCTATCGGTTTGTGGTAATTGAGCCCTTATTAGGACGATGTTGTGTTGATTTTACTGTGGAATCGCTGACTAAAATTATGGGATGGCTTTTTACTTGTCACTGATATTTTTTAAACTAAGTAACTATCTCTTTCAAATATTCTATAGATAATGCAGTTTTTTAACATTCTAAGCTCATCTCAATTGCAGTGTATCGCACACCTGTGCTGCTATACCGGGTGTAAGGGACAGCGTCCCGCAAACTGATAGGGGTTGCTCAGTCAACGATACTGAACACATATCACCAGGTTTTTTTTCAGGAAATGAAAAAAAAAATTGCTTTTCCATTCAAATTGTCTGATCGATGTGGTCATTTTGTATGAAAAAGCAATTTTTTTTTTTCATTTCCTGAAATTAATTCCTGGTGGTAGTTGTTCAGTTTCGTTAACTGAGCAACCCCTATATGTTTGCGGGACGCTGTCCCTTACACCCCGTATATAAATTGCCTAAAACAAAGCGAGTAGATATTTAAAAAACCATTGATTATTTTCCTAACAGCGCAAAGCTTATCCACTTCCATCGAGTTGTATTCCATTCCATAAAGTGCATCGTCAAATAAACATCATTCCATCTCCAATACTCGTATACATTTCAAACAAGCATCACCATTAATGAGGTAAAGTGATGCAACCACTAAACAAAACGAACGAAACAAAGCCGCTGCTGCTGCAACTAGGCCAAACAAATCAATAGAAGCTTTGATTTATAAAAGAGGGATAGGCATGCGTACGTAATAGTTTTTTTTTTTTTTAAGTTATGACGCATCATGTACTATGGACGCATGTTGGTGAAAACTGTGGTGAAAACTAACTGATAACAAATAACTTTATACCTGGGTCGAAGTATGAAAATAATAATTTCCTCTCTCATACTTACTTTTGTCGAACTGCCCCGGTTTGTTCACTGTGGGAGATCTAAATATTTAAGTTTTGCTTTTAACGAACTACGATACTTACTTCTGTTGTGTGTTATTATTAGTATTACCATTACCAATACTTACTTAACTTTCATTATCGGTCAGTAATAAAATTAAACCTATTCTATCAC
>JARACY010005125.1:0-23308 GCA_029255725.1 Scrobipalpa atriplicella | reverse complement strand
GGTAACTTTTGAGATATGTTGCCCTGGTGGGTACACTCTCATGGGTCTGCAGGCAGGGTCGGTTAACGTTACTATATAGGCAGCAATTACAGTATTTCAATTATATAGGAGTGGTGCTCGAACAAACGTTTGGAGCCAACCTGGTCAATTTACATCTGCGTCGTGAAAAAAAAGTAAAAGACCAAAACCAAAAACAGCTGATGATTGATGAGAAAGTAAATTCTGTAATATTGTGTTTTATTTGATAAATTGCCTTTTACTGCGTAGAAACAATGGCAGAATTACAAACCCTCATGGAAATGGGCTTCACCAAGGAGCGAGCGTAAGTATAATTTGCGATAGCTATAATGAAGATTGAGATTAGAGGTTATGTTGCTGATTTGTTATTTTTGTGATGGTAGGGAGAAAGCGATGGCAGTGACGGGTTTCAAGGGTGTGGAGCCGGCCATGGAGTGGTTGCTGGCGCATGCTGATGACCCGGCGATGGAGACGGGGGGTCAGGCGCTCGGGGGGCAGACGTTGGGGGGCTCAAACCCCGGGGCGACCGTGGCGGCGTCGGCCTCCGCGACTACTGCGGAGACTGCTAGTACGGCTGCTGCTCCCGCCCCTGAGGCCAAGTCGTTCAAGTGTGACGAGTGTGGCAAAATTTTAAAAGATCAGGTAATATTTGTAAAATAATCATTTTAATGATCTCTCTGTTACAAAATATTACTATCTGATTCTTCATGGATATGCAATACTTTACTGCTGCTAAAAGTAAACTGCCATTTTATCTCCATACAACAAAATCCATTCATATGTTTCAGTGTGAGGAACATTTACATTTATTAGTACGTAGTATTGTAATTATTATTTTAATAACAACATTAACAACAGCAATAAGGCCGCCAATTGTACTACTTCTCTGTGTAATCAATTTGTAATTTCTGTGTTTTTTGTGCAATAAAGTATATTTGTATTGTATTGTATTGTATTAAACATTATACTCATAAATAATATTTCAGGTAGAAAATGATCATCCATTGATTTAGAGTTTATTGAATACTTAATAACTTACAATAATAATTTTAATAGTCATTGATATAGAAATTTTCAAGACAGCCCGGATGGTGTAATGGATAGGGCCGCCCGCCGCTGCCTCCAGTGCAAGAGGTTGTGGTTCGAATCCCACCACGCACCAATGTGATTTTTGGTTTTTTGAATTTCATATGTACGTTTATTCGGCGCTTTTACGGTGAAGGAAAACATCGTGAGGAAACCTGCACACACCTACGAAGAAATTCAAAGGTTGTGTTGGGTCTGGTTTCCCTTCTGCGTTGCGGAGGTCAGATGGCAGTCACGCTGTGTAAAAACGAGTGCCCTCGTTCAATCCCCTAGGTTAGGTAGCCGACCCCGTGAAATACGGGAAAAAGGCAAAAATATAGCAATTTTGATAACACAGTGATTTTATTGTATTTTACTTAGGATGAAATGGAATACCATGCTGCTAAGACCAACCATAGTGCCTTTTCCGAGTCTACAGAAGAAAAGAAACCATTGACAGAAGAAGAAAAAAAAGCTCAGCTGGCTCTACTCGAAGAGAGAATGAAACAAAAACGAAAAGAGAGAGAAGAAAGAGAAAAGGTTTGTGTAAAAGGGCACTAGCTTCACCATGGTTTGATATTTCCTGTGGGAATCAAGATATTTTTCCACCGTAAAATGTAGCATATGTTAAGTAACATTATGTACTGAGGGTAAATAAACATGATAACTATAAACTAGTAACAAATTAAACAATGAGTAAGATCCTAAGAACTAATCTAAACTGTTTGAAGCAAATTCCATGTTATTTAAAATATTCTCAGAAGCAGAATTGTAATAATTACTAACTTCTTAATCCCTAATGGCTTAGGCAGAGCGTCAACTGCCTAAATAAAGGTTGTTATGCCACATATGACAAGTTTTAAGGGTTATCTCAGATAGAAATGTATATTACTGTGGAGACAGGTTGTCAGCCCATAGCCTAAATTACAATAGTAAACCCTCGAATCCCTTTGCTAGTTTTTACAGAGTGCCCGGGAAGCAGCTGGCACTTTCTATGTTTTTTAAAGCTATAGTATGGAGATTATTGTTTACTTTTCATATTGATTTCAGGCCGAAGCACTAGAACGCGAGAGGCTCCGCATCAAATCAGGCAAGGACATGCAGGACGCCAAGCTGCGTCTTCAGGAGGAAGAGATGAAGAAGCTGGTGGAGCAGCGGCGCCGGGAGAAGATCGAGGATCAGAAGGCCAGGGATCGCGTCAAGGCCATGATCGAGGCAGACAAACAGGCTCGGAAGTAAGTGCATCAAACCAAATGTCATCTACTTTAAACTAATGTGCCAGCTACATCTCCTCCCAGGCATGCTGTAGAAACCAGCTAAGGGATTCGAGGGTTACAGTGTGTTGCAATTTAGGCGATGGGCTGACAACCCGTCACAATAGTAATATACCTATACAACAATCATCTGCAATAACCCTCAAAAATTGTCAGACGTGGCGGAACAACCTTTGCTTAGGTCGTTTTTGCTCTGCCTACCCCATTAGGGATAAAGGCGTGATTTTATGTATGTATGTATGTATGTATATATGTATGTATGTATGTATGTCCGGTTCACAACACATTGTGTTTCGGGCGGAACGCGTACGCGCCCCGCGCACC
This sequence comes from Scrobipalpa atriplicella, assembly GCA_029255725.1. NCBI lineage: Eukaryota > Metazoa > Arthropoda > Insecta > Lepidoptera > Gelechiidae > Scrobipalpa > Scrobipalpa atriplicella. The sequence goes on along the minus strand of JARACY010005125.1, from coordinate 20,627 downwards.
ACACGCTCAAGCCACGCGCGTTGGCCAAAATGTATGAAACACGCGATTAACCTTCGTACAACTGAACACAGCCATTGTCTGCATTTTTTCAATATTCTGTTTTACATTGTAGTCTTACTGAAGTACTTACTACAATTATATTTATGTTCCTGGCTCACAAACTAGGATTCCCCGTACTATGGGTAGGCAATTTTTAAATGTAACTTAACTTAACGTATATAAATGGCAACTTCCAGACTAGCGGCGCAAGGCAAAACTGCGGAGGCCGCGGCGCCAGTACCGACGCCCCCGCCCGTAAACCCCAACCCCACGCCCAAGGTGTCTTACGAGCAGGCGCGCATACAACTGAGGCTGCCGAGCGGGCAGGCGCTCTCACACACTTTCGGCGCCAAAGAGCAACTCGCTGCTGTCAGGTTGGTCGGCCATTTTGGATTTTAGTTTTCTTTCTTTATTCTCGCTTGTGACCCTGAATCGTACGAGCAGGCGCAAATACAGGCGCTCTAGCACACTCCTTAAGGGCAGCTTGCTGCTTTCAGGTGAGCTGGCCAGAAGCAAACCCATTTTCTAATAATAATAAATAAAAAAAACTTAATTATGTCAAAATACTTATACAAAGTTCTTTACTTATACCTTATCTCGAACCATCTTTTTCAGATTGTACTTACAAATGAACTCACAAGAATTTGCTCAAGAGGACAACTTCAAGCTTATGACGACATTCCCTAAGAAGATATTCACTGGAGAGGACTATGAGAAACCTCTCGAATTGTTGGGTAAGTTCTTTGCCTAATTCCTGGCCTTAGGTAAAAGTTGACTACAGACGGCAGTATAAATATATAGGGTACACTGTCCAAAAAGTCATGAATAGCATAACCCTACAACAGCAGGTCGATCTGAGGGTTGAGCGTTTATAGCGTACAGCACACTACTTCTTCACCTCTTATCATCACCTTAACCTTCTTTATCTCTTCCTTGCCTCGGAGTGCACGTTAAGCTTTCGGTGCCGGTCACTTACTTTGATGTTGCCATAACCCATAGTGCCAAACCATGCCAAGGATAGCTGTTGTGTTACTAGTAGGCGGTTTAACAACTCTGACCTCAGGGTTCATTGGATCGTTCGTCGACTGAGCTTTTTTATTAATAAACTCATTTATCTTTACAGGGTTAGTGCCGTCGGCAGTGATCATAGTTTCAAAAGGACAATAAGAAGCAATCTGAGACATGTCACAAAGTGAATGGACTGAAACTAATGTAAAGTAAATGTGAAGGGATATCGGAACTTGGCTGAATAGTGATGCAATCTTGTGTATGTTTGCTTATTGCTTGAAATAAATAAAACTGTTCCATTTTTTATTATAACCTTTTATTTTTAATCTTAATTAAGTACAAAAGAAGAGATTTGACTAAACAAGGTGGTGAATGTGGACATTCTTTGTTAACTTGGCACACATTTAGATTATTATCTACACCTTGAAGAAAATGCAAGAATAAATACTAACATTTGAAGGAGGTTTAATTATAGTTGTTAAATCAAGCGGCTTTATTTTTCCACTTAAAATATTTCAAAAATAGTTCTTTTATATTTTGAAAATAATTTCAAATATGCTAAGGCACAAGCAGTGGAGTGAGCAAAACAACCCTTAATTTCATGCAAAATTGCACTACAATTAGTCTAGTAGATACAACAGAAGTACAAAAATATACTAAATACATTTTTTTTTTGTATTTTCTATTGATGATTACCAGAAATCATCAAGTATATCATATCGTAAAATATTTGTCACTAACAATTTTTCAATCACATCAAATCACTAGTCTATTAATTAATACATCTTATAAGATTAGGTATCTCAAAGTGAGTTTAGCGGAGCACGTCACTACAGGCTTAGGGTTAGGCTAATTATTATTATTTTTATTTGTATTGCTTGGCATTTCACACTATTATTCTTATTAGTTGTTAGCCAACAGGCAGTAGGAACAACTTTGCATGCATTCAGTTGAACTCCAGTTTATCCTGATGCCTGTGATGTCTTTTTAGCAAGTTTATGAACTTATTGGCATTTGGTGCTGAAACAACTGTTTCTGGTGATTTGTTGCTTCCTTCCATAACTTTGTTGGAGAAGTGTTTGTGTGGACTGCTGTCGGAGTAACTGGGTTTTAGTATATGGTGATGTCCTCTGGAGTGAATGCTGTTGTCTTGTCTAAGATATTGTTTATTTTGATAAAGTTCCTTTAAGTCATACTGACCGTTTAAAATCTTGTAGGTTTCTCTAAAAATACAAAAAAGAATTACAACGTAAACCACTGCAGCCAAGAGATAATTTTATATAACTGCACAATCCACCTTTTTGGAGGTTCTTCCAAACTTTTTATGTACGAAATATCTTTATTCACATCGCAATTTGTCAAAACTTCAGTGTATCCCGTAAGGCCAGGTGCCTGCTTGTGCTTGAAACCAATGATACCATCGCAGTCTGCGAGGTGCAGGGTCTTATTGAAACATATTCGGATTTCAACTAGCCAACTCTTTCCATCAATCTTTCTACATTCTATGGCTGGGTTTACATGTAGAGTGTCGGTGACTGCTTTGTGGATATCAGCTAGAGGATACTCCTTATCGTTGGATGGAACTATATTGTTAGAGCCGAGTATCCCCGTCATTGAGTATTTCTTCATCCAGCCGAGGCCATTCGAAAAGTATTTGAATTCTGAGTTTAGGGGTTCCAACACTGCAGCACATGTTCCATGCTTTGTCCACTCGTGGGTCCATAGACTGTAATGTGATTTTTCTAAAAAGAAATATAAATTGAATTAGAAATTAGTACTTTTAGATATACATAATTATAATGGAAGACATTGGTGAAGGAAAACATCGTGAGGGAGCACACATCTATGAAGAAATTCAAAGGTTGTGTGTAACCTAATCTAGGATTGGGTCTAGTTTCCCTTCTGGGTTGCCGAGGTCAGATGGCAGTCGCTCTGTGTAAAAACCAGTACCCTCGTTCAATCACCTAGATTAGGTAGCCGACCCCGAGAGATACGGGAAAAAGGCTAGGAAGATCATGAGATATACATAATTATAATGCAACAAAATAAAACTCATAGTACAGGCAAATTGTAATATTGATAATAATTTCTTAGTAATCCTACATCCTGGTTGTTTTTCAACATTCAGTTGAGATTATATCCTTCCTTAGCAACATTGCTACATAGCAGCATCATAATTAACATGTTAAATGTTTGGCCTCATTATTTCAATTTGCTAATTATGTTACCTAGATATTACATCACTATAACATACAAATATACAATCTAGTGAAACTGGTTTGCACATATTAATTTCAGCAATGAAATAATATAAACTTAGTTGTCAATGTTCTCAAGGTGAACTATTCTTTGTTGTAATTAAGTACCTACATACTAGTTTTATCATTTCATATTGCAACCACCAATTTGTAGTTGCTTTATCAGCATACTCAGGATTCTCTACTTATCAGCACTATAATAAAACAACTTACACATAACATAGGTACTAACACAAGTAATATTTCAGAATTATCTTACCATCTTCTATGTTTGTCCAATACTCTTCGAGAGAGCTTTCTATGGGTTTCACAGCTTCTGGGTCAAAATGCCAAGATCTGTTGCAGAATGCGGGCCCCATTGTGTGCAGCTTGGTCGGCCATACTCCGTGGATCGTCCACGAGTCAGGGTCACTAGGAAAACTGCATGTATGGGATGGATTTGTCTGCTTCCACTCCTTACACACTGTTTGAGGCCATTCCTGAGTGAATATCAGTAAATCGAACGGATGATCTTGACGCACATCTTGGGGCTGCACGTAGTCCAAACTAAAATAAAGATAAAGCATTAAAGGTCACGAACACGAACAACATAGACAAAAATAAAGGATTATGAGATTGATTCTTACCTCGCGTACAGGACTAGAAACACTAAAATTAATTTATTCCTCATCGCGACGTTATCGCCAACACAAGCACGGTTCGCGAATAATGTGTATTTGCAATTATATTACGTAAAATCTGTTGTAATGCTGGATTAAATACATAAACAACGTTGCACAAATTCACTTTACTACGATTTTGGTAAGAAAATATTGCCAACTACAAAAACTGTTTTTGTACAGATGTCAGCTTCTTAACCTTAAAACTTACAAAAATAATTGAAAAAAGAAGTAAATTTAGTAAAACTGGCTCTTACGAATACCGTCCAGATCTTAAAAATATTTATGCGATTGAATGCATGCCTCGAATACTTTAAAATAATGAAATAATCATAAAATAGGTACGTCCCACCGACCTATGGAATGTATTATTTTGTCGTGATTATGACTTGGTTGGCAGCACTGCTTTGTTTGACATTAGTGACGTAATTGACGTTTCATTCTTCTTTTTAAATGTGTTTTATTTTGGAAACTAGACTATTAGCCGCCGCCTTTAAAAAATATCTAAAAATATATTCGACTTTAAAAATAAGAGAAGATTCTATTTCGTAAAGAGCTAAAAACAACCATGAAAAATTATGCTTACTTTGTTAGCTCAAGTTACCTACATAATAGTCATGCAAGGCAAGCCGGATCCCTTACGGGGTAGTCATAGCGTCGATAGCCTCATAATAGGAAGTTTTTACCTATTGCATCGGGTCAATAAAATAATGTGTACAAAGCGCGAAAATCATAATCATAATCAAACGTTTTTACCACATCTGGAGTTATGTTGTATGAGGAAATCATAAAAAAATTCAGCAAGTAACTTTTCCCGAATAATAAAAAAAATTAGACCTCCCATACAAAATTATAGTACTTGACCGAATGAGCCAAATGAGCACAGAAGAGTAAAATGCGTTGGGGGCTAAGTTAAGCTAACGCTCCAGCGAATCAGTAGGTGGAAGATCCTATTTATTTCAGTTTTGCAGAAAATAATAAGAAAAGTTATTCAGATTAAATTATAAGTAAACAAGGGATAGCACATCATCATCTACTCCATTTTCCTGAAGACAGTGCGCTGACCCGAAGTTTTTGCGCAGTCCCGTTCGTTCCGCGTTTTTCTGCCGCGCGGTCCGGTGGGTGCGCGAAAAAACGCGCCAGATCGCGTGCAGCACGAAACGGTGGTCAAGTATCGTCACAATTACTGCAGATGCATTATGGACCTCTCTCCGGGCCCACAAGCAATTAGCGCCCCGAGTGTAATAGGATTCGCACAGGGACGGATTTCGTACCGACGTAATGGTGGTCAACAGCTGGACCTTGAGCTTCTTTGATCGCCTTCTTAGCTACACATTTCAACCCCAAAACACAACTGTCGACTAGGTTCTAATCGCCCTAACTCGGCGGGGACGTACTATATGAATTGATGATTTTCGATGATTTGTTCACCCGAATCTTAGGCTCGTCTCGTCTGCTGAGATCTTCGCCTTGTGTTTTTGAAACCATATCACAATGGAAAACATAGAGTATTCCAACTGCTTCTTTTTCCTGGCACATTGTAGAAGTCAGTCGACGAGGAGGAGGATATCGGAGGCGACGAGGGTTTCCACGAGGGTCTCAGTTCCAGTGTATTACAATTAATGTGATGGGCTAAAAACCCTTCCCCAAAACTTGTCAGACGTGGCGAAAACGCTCTATGAAGTCATTGACGCTCTGCCTACCCCATGTACAATATACGAGATTTATGAGCGACTATGTGTAATAAGTTCCTATATGTACATAATGAGACCTCGTGCCGTCGTCCCTTAATACGGGCCTGTCGCTGAACATCCTAGGCACGCCTAGACTGCGAAAGAAGCAGTGCACTTGGCATGGCGATTGTGATTGTTAGCTCGTGCCGTTTTTTCCTATCTCTAGCAACTACACGGCGGTTATACTTGTAAATAAAAAACTAAATGTCTACTTTATGACCTGTGAAGAGCAGAGCAAGCCTAGGGCGCTTAGGATTTTTATTGTGTACCTATCTAGTTATGGGTTAACTAATGCGCACTAGCACACATAGAAATTAAATTATAATCGACTTGCGAGTAAGAAAACTTACTTTTTACAAAAGTACGTGTGCTGTGATTGAATTTTTTTAAGCAGCATGTACTAAATAAAATAAGTAATACGCTCTAGGTACTCTACCCCATCGGCTCATAATGAACTAAACTGCCACACACCAAGCCCTCGAATCTCTACTATATTTTACATTGTGTCCCAGCCAGAAGAGTAGCAACTGGCACGTACATTTTCTGTTTGCTACCTAGAGTCTGTCTAATGAGTCGTTGCACACGGAAATGGCGCTAAATTAAAAATCTCTAAATGAAAACACAGAAAAACTACAACAAAACTATTTTGATACTTTTATTTTATTTGTATGGAAAAACTCTGTGTTTAAATGTGAAAGATTTTTAAAATTCGCGCCATTTCCGTGTGCAACGACTCATTAGACAGACTCTACCTACATGTCGCGGCGACGACCTACTGTTTCTTTCCTTACTGTGACCAGCCTCCGTACGATCGCCACGTACCTACGCCCTTTCCGTTCTCATTTTTCTGAGAAGTCTCGTAAGAAATAAAATCTTCTATTCTTCAAGTTTATGAGGGAAAGAATGGAATTACTTGTCAGACGTGGCAGAATGACCTTTATTTGGTCGTTTTTGCTCTGCCTACCCCAATAGGGATAAAGGCGTGATTTTATGTATGTATGTTATGAGTAGAATTATTGATAGGCCTTTATTCCTCGTAACATTGCATGTATTTATTAACTACATGGTGTAGCAGTTAAGAATGGAGTTATAGATTATTTAGCGTGGTAGCCAGCCATGCATGATGTGCTCAGGGTGGGGCAGCACATGCCCACCGCTAGGACCCGAAGTCCCGAAACGCCTGTCGCGAGCGAAGCGAGCGCGAAAATTTTATATTGCAAGCAGGCTTAAGTACCCAATTGAAACGCATATTGTGAGCGAAGCGAGTGCGAAATTTTATATTCCAGTTTGGTTAGGTTAGGTACCTTACTGGTCAGAGCCAGGGTGGGGCAAGCGCCTAACGCTTTTATACGCTATATAGTTTTTCCCGGCGACGTTTATGACGAGTAGCATAAAATAAGTAACCCTCCCATTCATGGTTATGTTCATACCCTAAAATATGGTTCACATTTTTTTTTGTCTATTGTCAAAAAAAAAACACCCTGTATACATTTCCACTAGATTAATCCCGGCCATTGCTCTCGATAGTGGAAATTAATGCGATATCGGCAAAAAGCCGCGCACGCGTTTCCGCACGGCGCATGCGCATTGCGCGGGTGCGCGGCCGATGCGCGCCAGGGCTGCCACCTGTCATTTGTGAGTTAGAGTCTAAACTAAACTCATTTTGTAGACCTCACTCTCGTAGTCAAGTGGTTAGTGTTTATTCATTCCGATAACGAATGTTAAGCCAACCAGTATCGCCGCGGCCAGTAGTGGTATATAACATCTCGAGCGTTTCTGTGCTTCGGAAGGCACGTTAAGCCGTTGGTCCCAGTTAATGTCGTAGATATTAGTCGTTAAACCAATGTCAGAGGCTATTACCATGCCATTACTAAGCATTGGCGGCTTGAAAACTCTGGCAGCTAGGTCGGCCACTAACCTGGCAAAAGCCTAATCTAGGATTGGGTCTGGTTCCCCTTCTGGGTTGCGGAGGTCAGATGGCAGTGTATGTAAAAACCAGTACCCTTGTCCAATCCCCTAGATTACGTAGCCGACCCCGAGAGATACGGGAATAAGGCTAGGGATGATGATTTTACAAGCGCTTATTCTATGGCTAATAAATATTCCGCTGTATTTTCTGTTGCGGTATTTTCCCAGCAGCAGCCCTGATGCGCGGTCCAGTTGAAAAAGGTGCGCATGGCCCGTGCGCCCGCGCGCCCGTGCGCCGTGACGTGACGTGACGCGTTTTTCTGATTAATTAGTCCAGTGCAGCGGGCACGCGACTAGGGGGTAGTTTACACTGGGTTCAACTAGTTTGGTACAATACAATACTGAACGTGTCGAAAAAAGCCAACGCCATTTTAACAGTTTCATAAATAATAAATACCTACAGCGCGCAGCGCCCCACCCACGCTCATTGAAAGCTTTGTCAAACTAAACTGTAATTTTATATTTTGGGGGATGTAAGGCCCTTAGGCCCTTACAGGGTTTGTAAGGAATTATTATTATTTATCTAGGTACTCGTATTCGTGTTAGATACCGATCAACTAACACTCAACTAACACAACACAACTAGTGCACGAACTATAGAAAAAAATGAAGTATGCACCTCCCAACCCCATAAAAACATTACTCGACTATTAACACTTTTGTGTGGGAGCTCCAATTTTATTTTTCATATTTCAAAAAATTCGCTCTTAAAATATTTGCAATTAAAGTAATGCAAAAATCAATGTAGAGTCCACTTTGTATTTAGCCGTCGGTGTGCTAGTGGAGCTAAATCAAAGAAAGCCACTGTTCCTACCGGAGTGAGACGCTGGAACTTATAAATTGGTAATTTAAGACGGTTTAGTGTCATTTACGCTCAGATTCTGAGTATGATCGCGGTGTTTTCATTAAAACTGAGAAAAAGAACAACGCCAAGGCTGTGGGATCCACCTACCGTCTCTACCTACCCCTCAAAGATCCTAATATTATGAACACAGATTACCTATTATATAATGTCCTAATGAATACGAAAGTTTAAATATTTTGATGTTTCGCTGCTCAATCACAATCACGCTTCAATCACTGGAGGATTAAGTTCTGGAATGGGACATAAGGTGGCGATTCGCGTGATATTTTGATAGTTTAATAACAACAAAACTATAAATGCAAAAATATTGATTTTACAAAATGTGGAAAGGATAGTCATTGTTTCCTGTATATCTGATATCGAAACCACAAGTCTCAAGATCAAGTGAGTCAGCACTCAAACATCGATTTCATTATAAACATTTGTAGGGGTGATGAGGTAGTAAAGTACCTACGCCAACGGCTAACACTTAGAAAAAAAATCTTACCTTGCTGGACTGGGAGCGATACATGCTTTTATGCTGGATTTAGAACGATACAGGCTTCCTTCCATACTGGACTGGGAGCAATAGAAAAACATAAAACGTCCAGCTACTTCTTTTTCCGGGTATACACTGTAGAAATCAGTTATGTAGAGATAGGAAGACGAGGTATTGCAATTTAAGCGGAAGGCTGGTAAGGTAACCTATTACTAAAGCAATACGCGTTCATTCTTTCTAAAATGACTCTTGAAACTTGGTCGTGACCGAACACTGATTTTAGAAGTTGCTGTAGCACCCTTCAATAAAGTCGTTGACGCTCTGCCTACCCCAAAACCGGCACAGACGTTACTGTATCTTACTGATGAGTCTGATGTTCATTTTCATATGAAAACAGTGAAACACTATTCCAAGCACTTTCAGTATTTTCGTCTCTTTTCAACAATGAGGGCAATTCAGATTCGCAAAAACTAAATTCTGACTAAAATTGTGACCTGTCATTTTCTATAATGACAGAACAGAAAAGGACGACAATAATTTTAGTGAAGATTTAATTCATGCCCTCACCGAATCGACAGCACCAGCATCCCTACTTTAATACGGTAGCCTACAAAAGTGAATCTTTGAGTGCCAACCTCACCACATCATGCGAATAAACGCTCATCCGTTGTCAGTTCAAAAAAGGAATGTGGTTTAAAATAGCGATGTGTCGTTCGGCGCGAGCGCACCCCGTGACGTCATCAGGAATCCGCTCGGAAATGACTCAGACCAGCAAAGAAGTCCCGTGCAAAAAGTCTTCACTGAACTCTAAGACCTAGATTTTAAGGTGGTTTTTTAAATGTAATGTTGTAAAGCTGTGGGTCGTCGCGTATGCTTTACTGTTTGTGAGTCATGTAGAGATGGGCAGCCTTCTTGTTGGTTTTATTTAGCAAAGGGACTTATAGAGCTTGTGGTTCCTTGGTGAGATTGTTTGCTTAGCAACAAGCTGTTTACCTATGTTATTTAAAATTGGCTTACTTGCTCAGAAGCTATAATGGTTTGCAGTGAGGATCGTTTGCAAATAAAAGGTTTTATTTGGACCAGTGCCAACACTTATGGATATTGTAGTGACCAGAGAACAATCAGACGCAGCACCGATTATTTACATGCCCATCTGACAGCATCTTACTTTTCGGACAATCAGGTGATCAGATCAGCCTGCAATGCTAGAAACAACAACACAAAGTCATTGTCCCCCCAATCGAACCCAGAACCACCGGGTCGTGAGCTCATGGCTAAGACCACTAGACCACTGAGGCAGTTATTAGTCAGTTGCAAGTACAAGGTACAGGTACAAGAAAATTATCTACTTATACAACGTGTAACAGAAAGGGTATATGCATCGAGAAATGTGTGAATCTACCCATGAAACTGAACAACTTTCCCTAAGGAACATAGGTCGAAATAAGAAAAAAAAAATTGACTTCCCATACTAAATGAGCTATCAGCTGATGCATTTTGTATGAAAGGTCAAAAGTTATTTTTCGTTATTCGACCTATGTTCCTTAGGGAAAGTTGTTCAGTTTCATGGGTAGATTCACACATTTCTCGATGCATATACCCTTTCTGTTACACGTTGTAGATAAGGACTTAGTAGTCGTTACGCACCATTAGCTGTATGGTCAATGATCTCATAGTGAAATAAGTAAGTGTCTATATGCATTGCGGATACAATATATTGATCACTAACTACTTGACTTGCCGCACGCGTTCTCTTCGCACTCTTTATAATAGCAGATTCCGATAATATGAATGATGATATGATAATGTAAATTTTAATGGTGTGTTCTACGTTCTACCCATAAACAACTAATTAAAAAATATTGCCTCCCATACAAAAGAGTTGGCGCATCGAGTAATTTTTTATGGAAGGTCCAAATTATGATAGTTCGAAATTGTTTAGTTTCATGAAGCTCATTTTAAGGGCGTGCGTTGCACTTAATTTAAATATAAGACGGAGCGTATCCTATTAAAGGTAGACATTTGTATTTGTGAATTTGACGAATATATTTTTATCATTAAACATGATCATGTCCCTACTAAACATTGGTAGTCGGTTAGGTTATCGACACGGTGTAACCAATGGCGCGGCGCGTGCAAGAGTAAAAAAAAAACTGATGTAAGTATAACTACTTACTCTGCCGGAACCTCGTAGATTGAGGCTCGTATTTATAAAGCGATCTCAAGATTGAAAGCAATATTAAGTATGGATTTGACAGCCCGTTTTGTCCTAAAATGACATTTCTGATACGAACTCAAAGTAGCTGTCACTCTTGAGAGCTGATTATAAATACGGGCCTGAGTGTATCGACAATACATCATCACATCAGAAATGCAAAGTGTAACAAAAACTATAAAAGGTAATCGGTTGGATAAAAACGTGTAGCTACTATCATGGGTCCTTCTAAACGTACCATAAGTCCTATCAAATATGGTTTAATTTACTACACAAACATTCTTTTTTTTTTTACTTCCATGCTAGACTGAGAGTGATGGAAAAACATAGAATGTGCCAGCTGCATCTCCTCCCGGGCATGCTGTAAAAAACAACTATGGGATTCGAGGGTTTCAGTGTATTGCAATTTAGGCGATGGGCTGACAACCTACCTAAACATAGGTCGTTCCGCCACGTCTGACAAGTTTTGAGGGATAATACAGATGATGATTATGTATATTGTTATAGTGACGGGTTGTCAGCCCATCGCCTAAATTGCAACAGGTACACTGAAACCTTCGATTCCCTTAGCAGATTTTTACAGCATGCCCGGGAGGAGGTGCAGCTGGCACATTCTATGTTTTTCTATCACTCCCAGTCCCGCGTTTGCCCCCAAATCCGAAATGCTATTCCCCAGGATGTACAGGCGGAACATTCCACATCTCTCTTCAATTCAGTCATGGATTGACATGAAAGCAAGGAGAAGCCGAAAAAAAATCTGGTTAAATTACATAAAAACCACACTTCCCTTGCTACGGCGTAGGCGTCGTAGCCAGCGTAGCAACTTGGCCTACGATAAGTTTAAATAAAAAAAGCTAACTGCTAAACTTATTTAGTTAAAGATCACTTTTATTTGTGGTTTTGCTGGTAAGTACTCAGTGGATACTCTCAAGCTAATAAAAAAACTAAAATAGAAAAGACGATCATTTATAACTGAATCTAGGTGTTTCTCAAACTTTCAGTTTCACGCCTAGCGCCTGTTCTATAATATTTATGTGTGGTTCGAGTGTGATCCTTGCTCGACTAGGAGCGATAGATAAACATAGAATGTTCCAGCTGCTTCTTCTTCCGGGCATACTATTGAAGTCAGTAGAGGAATACAACGAGGTTGAGAATGTCGTATGAAACGAAGGAGTTTATTATGCGTTACACTCTGCCTGCCCCGTAAGAAATAATGGCGTGACTATACAGGGCGTAAAAAACTTTAGGGTGCAAACCCATAAATCTGAAATCAGTCATTTTGTTTGGTAGGACCATATTTTTTTCGTATTTCGACCTATGTTTCTTGTGGAAAGTTGTTCAGTTTCATGGGTACGTTCCCTCTAAAGTTTGGTCAGCAAATTTATTTACACCCAATATTTAAACAGGCGTGTGTGAATGTATGTTAAGCTCCAAAATATGTTAAACAACAAATTAAAAACACAAAAAAATGTTATTTAACATATTTTGGAAATAAAATAGCATTTTAAGTGCAAAAACACAAATAAAAAAGCTGTCGATTCCTACTACTTACTTTAGTGAATTCTACCTTTAACGTGAAATTGCTAACTTTGAGAAACGGTGTACTAAACCCATATTTAAGAAGATAAGGGTTCCTCCTGAGACTCTTTGTTTGACTAGACCTCTTCAAAGGAGATTAAATTGCTTTGCGATCACAAAATCATTTCATTTTTATTTAATGAACCGGTTCCTGTGTGATTCCTAGGGGTTTTAAAACAAGTAACATCAATTCAATTCAATTCATTTCATTTATTCATGCCAACATGTAAATGTTATATGTATGCACCCTGTCAGGGCACTGCAAGATGAGACATGCATACGGAAATTATCATCGTCAACACTAAAATTACAATTAATTTGTACGCATATAGAATTCATGATAAAATTAAAACATATCATTACATAATTATTACAAGTCAAAATCAATCTACCTAAGGTATATAAAATTTAATCATCATCTAAGCTAGGGCTAAGTTATTAGATAGTTGATTGTTGACCAGAGTAACTGTCTCCGTGGTGTAGTGATCTGAGCCATGGGCTCTCTATCCGATGGTCGTAGGTTCGTTTCCACAGGAGAAATACAAAGTTGATATTTGTCACTTTGTTGTTGATTGTCCAAAAAGAAAATGGATTCCGTGCTTCGGAGGGCACGTTAAGCTGTCGCTCCAGGTCGCTGTCTTTGATAGTTGTCGTTTACTTATTTTGTATTGGAATGTACACACACACTTTTTAAATGAACAGGTTTTAAGTGACGCATCTTCGCGCGTTTAATTTTAGCTATTTAGGGCATTGAACCGAGCTGTGTGTGCGAATACAGTGCGCGCGACCCGCGCGACCCCGCACCGCGTACGGATACACTTTGATACTCTATTTAGTTTAGCTCTATCTATTCTATGCATGAATCTGAATGTGGTTTCCACATGCTGACCTCCAAACTTCAATTTGAAGATGGCACCTTACTTTTACTAATCAAACGAACAACTTTCTTTCTTATAATGGAATTATATTTGGATTTCACAGACAAAAAGTGCCGGCCGGTATTCATAACGTGGTTTTTTATACATATTTCGATAACAAGTTACTTAGGCTCGTATTTATAAAGCGATCTCAAGATTGAGAGCAATATTAAGTATGGATTGACTGAGACCGTTTTGTACTGAAATGACATTTCTAAAACGAACTCGAACTCGCTGTCACTCTTGAGAGCTGATTATAAATACGGGCCTTAGAAAAGTTGTTCAGTAGAACTCACTCTTAAATATTTGCACTTGATATAATAATTAACTATAATGTCCTATATAGAATAGGAAATAGATACAGATATAAACAGAGACAACCTATTGTAGATGCCCTGTTTGTTTCTAAAAGAAATTTCTTACAGTAGACCTACAGAAGTGAAATACTGAGCAATTAACCGATACGTAGATCTCTCTCGTATAATTTACTAAGTGTTTTTGCACTCGTAATGCTCTTTATTCAGTTCTAAAATATGAGAAACAATCCTGTTTATACAGTTTAATTTATAATTTATTGTTTCTTATATTCTGGACCTTTCGTCTCGTGTTTGTCTGAATGACGAAACTATCTCAGCAACCGTTTCCTTTGCTGGTTTGTTTATTTTTATTTCAATCACAATACAAGCAGCAAATATCGGCCTGCCATTTACTGGACAATAGATCTTATTGTATTGAGGAAACTCACGATGCAGTGAATAGGTATATAATTTATTATCTTTATTATATGTACCTACTGTATATTATTGTCCTTAACTTGCTGTAAAACATCTAATATCAACCAACATAGAGCCGCGTAAATATTTGAAAACAGAATTACTTATGTTAGGAACTGTATTATTTGATTTTTCTTTAGCATTTACATCCATCGAGTTGTAGTTTTCATTTATTTGCGTAGGTACCTAGTGCCTAGTTGTCTACCTTATGTAAAAAAAAAATAAATCTTATCCTATAATGATTAAAATTAATATGTAATTTAACTACATACCTACTCTACATAACACGCACATCACATTAGAGGAATCACAGAAAACTATTCGACGTCGGCCATGAAAGAGTGGTTTAAGTCATGCATCAGATCCACTAAATCTAATAAGTATTGGTTCATACAGTTTTTTTTTTTTACTTGGAATGGGTTAGCTCATGACTCTAGACACAAAGGTCAGCGATGACCGTGACAGAGTCGACGATGGAGCGAGCTAACCAGAAGACGCCTGTGGTAGTCTCACGCACTGACGGAACACAGCAAGCTGTTTGGCGCCGGACTCCGGTGAGAGGGTGGTCACGAGCAGGCGGCCCTTGGGGAGCCTACACCGCTTTGTTGGGATCATTCAGCCGGACTATTCACAGGCAAGCTTGTGTTGCCGTTGCCCGGGGTGGACACTAGGAGGTAGATCCCATCCCCACCAAATATTAAAAAATATTAAAGTCTGTGATGCTGTTCGACGTAGCTCGCTGAATTTACCTACTCACAGAATAGTTCGTCATCTATCTATGCAAATGGTGACCTTATTCAGAGCCTCACAACATATTTTGCATTTGCCTTGCTTTGTTACAAGTCTATTTAAATATTTTGAATAAATAGGCGCCACATCTGAAAATACTAGGTATCTTGATATTCTATCTAAGCCTACGATTATGGGGTTCCAACAAATCGAAGAGCTTTAAGTCGTAGTTTATGGTAAAAATTTAAAACAAAATCCCAACTAATGAAGCTAAAAAAAAAAAACTGACCAATTCGTATAGTTGCAAAATTACAACTTAACTAATATAACTTTATCTATACCTGTCCTTTTCTATCATGAAATAAGAAGGAACAGCAATATTTTAGACAAGATTTGTTAAGTTGAATCGATAGCAGTGTGTGTATAGTAAAGGTAGCGGACGGACACTTAGGAAGATCTTTCCGAGAAGTAAAGGCGGGTTGTGATAGGTATTCAGCTCAATTCCGGTGACTAGAACCTTGCTGTTACTATGCTAGTTTTAGTTAGGGTGACTGAATGTTTGTTGTTATTACTTAACATTTTTTAGTAGAATTTTATTTGTTAATCATAATTACAGATATATCGGAAATACCTTCAAAACTTGTCAGACATGGCGGACGCGGACCACCTTTGTTAGGTCGTTGACTGAAGCTCTGCTTTCCTATTAGGCTTAAGGCATCATTGTAATGTGTGAACGCATTTTGTATTATTTTTAGACGTACGAGTAATACCTAAATTAGTGACGAACTAGTTGACCTAGTATTCGATCTAATTAGAAACTTTATGTGACTCCTTACTTCATCTTAAATTGTGCCAATCAGGGCTAGTCCGCAAATTCCGGAGTTCTAGACAGTCGAATACTAGGTCAACTAGTGCGTCACATACAATCGTCGCATATGTCATGGGCCATTCATGGCAACCTACCAGGCGACCGGCTCCACTGCTGGTAGTGACATTAATATGTACGACACAATTGATTTCGTATGTGGGTGTGACAATCTGCGCACGTCAGGTAATTGTTGTTTACTTTGGATGAGGTATTTTTGTGGAAATTATAAAAAGTAGAGCAGGTGGCTGTGCTACGGCGTAGCTAGTCAGGTCAAATTAGCGCTTGTTCGATCTTAATGTTGTCTTCGATTTATTTTTACTCTGTTTTGTAATTTTATCATTTGTGTATGCTCAGCTGCAGCAACTCTACATTGCTTAAAATTAACAAAATTTAAGTTTCTCCATAGATATATTATGTAATTATCTATTTCGCCATTTGTTGTTTACATGCTACTAGTTGGTAGATTTGAGTAGTACTTACCATATTTTTATCAGATTAACTATATTAGCCTTGAATATTCTTTACCGGCTAACGTCTGGGAAAAATTTACGTAACCTATCTAAATTTACTCTATTCTCTATTCTAGTACACTCATTCTTCTTCTTAGCGTCGATGCAGTCACTGCAGCCCAGAAATTGGCCACGTTAATACATTATCAGCCGCTGTCATGAGATCTTCCCGCGTGCAGTACAATCATTGCTCAAGATGTTTACCGGTAGCTGCATTGCATCATAGTTAACAGCCTCTAAACTACCTTGTGTCCATGCCTCTGTCCTAAATAGAAACTGCCGCATCACCCCAGCGTCATGTTTTTACATCCGTGGCCGGAGTCGATGAACTTATCAGTGTGCGAATTGGCGCGAGCGGGCAGCATGATGGTCTACTCCACACGCCTGATGTATCAGCTGACTGACGTGCGCATTGACAAGTTTACATGTACATTGCTGGTCAGTCTAGATATTGGCGCGAGCGGGCAGCACTGATGTTCTATACTCCACACGCCTGATGTTATCAGCTGACTGGACGTGCGCATTGATAAGTTTAAACGTACGGTGCTGGTCCAACTAGAGTAGTCTGTGATCATCTAGACTAGACCTAGCCCTAGCCATTTCTCATACATAATTCACGGACACGGCTTCCTAATCTACGAGTCTGAACGAGGGTACTGGTTTTGCACTGAGCGATTGACCTCCGCAACCCAGAAGGGAAACCAGACACAATCTAAGATTAGCTTTCGCCAGGTTAGTGGCCAACCCAGCTGTCAAAGTTTCAAGCCGCCAATGCTTAGTAATGCCTCTGACATGCTTACGAGTAATATCTACGATATTAACGGGACCATCAAGGTGGGTGCCTTCCGAAGCACGGAAACGCTCGAGTTAAATATCTCTACCGTCTTTAGCAGCACAACGCAATACAATAAAAAGAAAACTATTACATTGTGACCTTATACTAGCAGCAATTAGTTCCTCCCGCAGATCACCCAGCAATGTATTTCACAGCAGCGTAACAAACGTCGCCACACAGGAATCGAACCCGGGACTTCTGTAGCTGGCCGTCTCTGATACAAGGTCGCAGTCCGACACCCACTGCTATAAATACACGCAGACATGCAAAAATCCGACATACATACGCTTCCATACGCGTTCCATACAACAATATCGAGAGGGGTAAGCGGAATGTAACATGCTAATGAAATTAAACACTTTAATCACTTGCGTAATGTATATTTAGGCAGTATAGGTGTACATACAGTATACACGGCTAAATTTCATACCAAATTTTTAAGTAGATGTTCTACTGAATGAAACTAAACTATATGGTTTGAAATTTGTGAATTGATATTCGAAAATGATATTTCTATTCCATTCTTCTATGCTAAACGTATTAAAATATAATTTTAAAATTAACGAAATTTTACAATTTTTACATTGTCTTACGGCGTTGTTGATTACATTACATTCAACATGGATAAGATTAGGTATATAATAATTTATAAATAACACAAATAATACTTAAATGAGTAAATTACTTATTTTATGATATCACTTTTTTCGCTCAATTCCAGAGGCATTGCTGGGTGATCTGCGGGAGGAACTAATTGCTGCTCTAGTAATAAGGTCACAATGTAATAGTTTTCTTTTATTGTATTGCGTTGTGCTGCTAAAGACCGGTAGAGATATTTAACTCGAGCGTTTCCGTGCTTCGGAAGGCACCCACCTTGATGGTCCCGTTAAATATCGTAGATATTACTCGTAAAGCCATGTCAGAGGCCATTACTAAGCATTGGCGGCTTGAAAACTTTGACAGCTGGGTTGGCCACTAACCTGGCGAAAGCCTAATCTTAGATTGTGTCTGGTTTCCCTTCTGGGTTGCGGAGGTCAAATCGCTCTGTGCAAAAACCAGTACCCTCGTTCAGACTCGTAGATTAGGAAGCCGTGTCCGTGAATTATGTATGAGAAATGGCTAGGGCTAGGTCTAGTCTAGATGATCACAGACTACTCTCTAGTTGGACCAGCACCGTACGTTTAAAACTTATCAATGCGCACGTCCAGTCAGCTGATAACATCAGGCGTGTGGAGTATAGAACATCATGCTGCCCGCTCGCGCCAATATCTAGACTGACCAGCAATGCCTCTGGAATTGAGCGAAAAAAGTGATATCATAAAATAAGTAATTTACTCATTTAAGTATTATTTGTGTTATTTATAAATTATTATATACCTAATCTTATCCATGTTGAATGTAATGTAATCAACAACGCCGTAAGACAATGTAAAAATTGTAAAATTTCGTTAATTTTAAAATTATATTTTAATACGTTTAGCATAGAAGAATGGAATAGAAATATCATTTTCGAATATCAAATTCACAAATTTCAAACCATATTAGTTTAGTTTCATTCAGTAGAACATCTACTTAAAAATTTGGTATGAAATTTAGCCGTGTATACTGTATGTACACCTATACTGCCTAAATATACATTACGCAAGTGATTAAAGTGTTTAATTTCATTAGCATGTTACATTCCGCTTACCCCTCTCGATATTGTTGTATGGAACGCGTATGGAAGCGTATGTATGTCGGATTTTTGCATGTCTGCGTGTATTTATAGCAGTGGGTGTCGGACTGCGACCTTGTATCAGAGACGGCCAGCTACAGAAGTCCCGGGTTCGATTCCTGTGTGGCGACGTTTGTTACGCTGCTGTGAAATACATTGCTGGGTGATCTGCGGGAGGAACTAATTGCTGCTCTAGTAATAAGGTCACAATGTAATAGTTTTCTTTTTATTGTATTGCGTTGTGCTGCTAAAGACCGGTAGAGATATTTAACTCGAGCGTTTCCGTGCTTCGGAAGGCACCCACCTTGATGGTCCCGTTAAATATCGTAGATATTACTCGTAAAGCCATGTCAGAGGCCATTACTAAGCATTGGCGGCTTGAAAACTTTGACAGCTGGGTTGGCCACTAACCTGGCGAAAGCCTAATCTTAGATTGTGTCTGGTTTCCCTTCTGGGTTGCGGAGGTCAAATCGCTCTGTGCAAAAACCAGTACCCTCGTTCAGACTCGTAGATTAGGAAGCCGTGTCCGTGAATTATGTATGAGAAATGGCTAGGGCTAGGTCTAGTCTAGATGATCACAGACTACTCTCTAGTTGGACCAGCACCGTACGTTTAAAACTTATCAATGCGCACGTCCAGTCAGCTGATAACATCAGGCGTGTGGAGTATAGAACATCATGCTGCCCGCTCGCGCCAATATCTAGACTGACCAGCAATGTACATGTAAAACTTGTCAATGCGCACGTCCAGTCAGCTGATAACATCAGGCGTGTGGAGTAGACCATCATGCTGCCCGCTCGCGCCAATTTCGCACACTGATAAGTTCATCGACTCCGGCCACGGATGTAAAAACATGACGCTGGGGTGATGCGGCAGTTTCTATTTAGGACAGAGGCATGGACACAAGGTAGTTTAGAGGCTGTTAACTATGATGCAATGCAGCTACCGGTAAACATCTTGAGCAATGATTGTACTGCACGCGGGAAGATCTCATGACAGCGGCTGATAATGTTTTTAACGTGGCCAAATTCTGGGCTGCAGTGTCTGACATCGACACGCTAAGAAGAAGAATGAGTGTACTAGAATAAGAGAAATAAGAGTAAATTTTAGATAGGTACGTAAATTTTTCCCAGACGTTAGCCGGTAAAGAACTATTCAAGGCCTAATATAGTTAAATCTGATAAAAAATATTGGTAAGTACTACTTCAAATCTACCAACTAGTTAGCATGTAAACAAACAAATGGCGAAATAGTATAATTACATAATATATCTATGGAGAAAACTTAAAATTTTGTTATTTTTAAGCAATGTAGAGTTGCTGCAGCTGAGCATACACAAATGATAAAAATTACAAAACAGAGTACAAAATTAAATCGAAGACAACATTTAAGATCGAACAAAGCGCTAATTTTGACCTGACTAGCTACGCCGTAGCACCAGCCACCTGCTCTTACTTTTTTTATAATTTCCACAAAAATAC
>JARACY010005124.1:0-23312 GCA_029255725.1 Scrobipalpa atriplicella | reverse complement strand
CATAGAATGTGCCAGCTGCATTTCCTCCCGGGCATGCTGTAAAAAGCAGCTAAGGGATTTTAGGGTACAGTATATTGTAATTTAGGCGATGTGCTGACAACCTGTCACTATAGAAATATATATACATAATCTATCTGAAACAAAATAGCAGACCGAGTAACTTACGTAACTTGTCACACATACCTAGCTATGTTTTACCTAGATATATTAATGTATATGGCCAGAGAACTATTGACTACTTACTTCCTTATACACTAAATAATTTAACAAAAGACTTAGTCCAAAAAATTATCCTATGTAAAAACGCATTTCAATGCAAAAATGTATTAAAATCATTTTTTTTAAAGCAATATAATTGTGATGGTGAGTAACTGAAATCACCTACAGATAAACCCTATGTGGGATTGCAGTAGGTTAGATATATTAGTAAAAATTTGTATTTCTGTACTAATTTGAAAAATAAAAAAGAAAAAAAAAACTTTCGTAGTAACAGATACAGTCGTACAAGGATCTTTTGGCGCTTGGGTGACATTGACAGGAGGCTCTAAAGAGGGTGTCGGAGCTGTTTTGTAACAGACGCAAACTGATGGATGTGAAAAACCTGTAGATTTCTTCTCGACAAAGCTAAACGAAGCCCAAAAAAAGCTCCTGTCAATGTCACCCAAGCGCCAAACGACCCTTGTACGACTGTATTTCTACTAATTAAGCATAACCTAACTATAGTATTTCCAACTCGGTGCTAGAAAATACTACGTCAAAGTCTTTTAATCAAAATTCTTATTTCTA
Organism: Scrobipalpa atriplicella; assembly: GCA_029255725.1. Taxonomy (NCBI): domain Eukaryota; kingdom Metazoa; phylum Arthropoda; class Insecta; order Lepidoptera; family Gelechiidae; genus Scrobipalpa; species Scrobipalpa atriplicella. The sequence goes on along the minus strand of JARACY010005124.1, from coordinate 22,526 downwards.
AAATAAGTTTTGGCTATTAGATATAACAACATATTGAAATACTAGATTAAGAAGTAACTTAACTAATTTGCCAACACGTATAAACATCATTTTATTTTGAATAAAAAGACATGAAACTTTGACGTATTTTTTTCTAGCAACGAGTTGGAAATACTATAAGTATGATCCATGCAAATGAGCATATCAGGCAAAACTTTCGACTGATTCAAACATGTTTGACTAACGAAACATATTCTGCACTCTCCAATACACTTTGTGTGAGTTTAGCATAAGTTAAACGTAAAGCTTTGTTCAAATAGACTATAGTTTCGACAGGTACTTAGCACGAACTTTAAGGCTCGTATTTATAAAGCGATCTCAAGATTGAGAGCAATATTGAGTGCGGATTTGACAGGTAATTTTGTACTGGAATGAAATTTCTGATACGAACTCAAACTCGCTGTCACTCTTGAGAGCTGTTTATAAATATGGGCCTAAATCTTCTGTCTACAGGATGTACTCAACATAAACAAAATGTACATAAAATATGAACTTCAATTTTTTTTTGGTAAATATGATATGGCTTTTTGCTATATATGAAAAGTTTTAAAGGTATAGAATGTTGTATACTAATGCGTTAAAACAATTGAACTTCATAGATTTTGGATACAAATTGTATGAAAAATTTATATGACATATTTCACTCTCAATGAAATTATTGTATTAGAACGGGTCTGAGCGCGGTTGGTTAAACTTGGTATTTTGAGATAAATACCTTTGCCCGCATTGATCTATACGTCAGTATAATAATATTTCTATGTTTGCCCGACGTTTCGATCGCGCTGCTGCAATCGTGGTCGCGAGCTGACTGGTGCGGCGAGGTGAAGTCGGCTGCGTGATGAGAGTATGTTGCACTACCCTCATTCACTATCCTCGGCTTGTTTATATTGGCTCAATGAAATTGTATATTAGTATCAGTGGAATACCGGCTGTAAGGGATAGCTTAACGCGAACTAATAGGGGTTTCTCAGCCAACGAAACTGACCAACCTTCACCAGGAAATTCTTTCCAGGATAAAAAAAAATGGCGTTCCTATATAAATTGTCTGGTCTAGGTGATCATTTTGGACTGGAAACTCAAAAAAATATTTTCTTTGCCTGAAAGTAGTTCCTGGAAAAAGTTGTTCAGTTTCGTTGACGAAGGCTCGTATTTATAAAGCAATCTCAAGATTGAGAGCGATATTAAGTATGGATTTGACAGACCGTTTTGTACTGAAATGACATTTCTGATACGAACTCAAACTAGCTGTCACTCTTGAGAGCTGATTATAAATACGGGCCTAAGCAACAGTATTAGTCTGCGGTAAAAACCCCGTGTATCAAATTCTTAGAACAGCGACTAAATAATTTTGAATTTTTTTTTAATAAACATCCTGTATTTTCTGAAAGGTCTGTGGCTTTTCCAAACCTCTATTCTCTTTACAGACAGAACGTTTTAGTATAACTTGTTATGAATATAAGTACTTCGTTTTAGCAAACCTAGCATAATTGAAAGTTTTCTATTGTAATAATATTATTAAGTGTGTTGTTAAATTTCTTAGGATAAATTGAACTTTATAAAAGAGTTAAGATGCAGAATACTTACTCGTATTTCTTCAAGTGTGATATGAAATTTGATCTCATAATTCATTTGAAGATTTTAAGTTAGGAGCACATAGATATTCATATATTTTATTTTTATAAAATATATAATATTGGGTCTTTATATACCTAATGAAATTACCGTTCTTCATAGTAGCCAGTATTGAGTATCGGCAATTTCATAATGTAAACCCAATATCTTAAAGAATAAACATGACATGCACATTTCAATAACTTTCGCTGTTTCGGAGAAGATCATGCAAATTACAATAAAAATCTCTAAATAATGCGTGATAATCTGAGTAAAAAAAAAACTGTAAAAACATTTATTACCTCACTAAATTATAAAACGTGAAACGTTGACGTAAAAAAATAATAGCTTCATTAGATGAAAAGCGCCGTAATGGCCTTCCTTAATGAGAAATAATAAATAATGTGCCTTTATTTCCTGAACGTTTCTTAATAAGTGTATGTTACGGCATGCAGTTGTCGTAAAGTTTCTCAACTGGGTCAGTTATTAATAATAATAATAATAATTCATTTATTTATTCAGATTACAAAGATCTATTTTCTGTTAGTTATTAATTTTATCCTGTATTTATGAAATTATGCTTCCATGCTGGACTGGGAGTGATAGAAAAACATTGAATGTGCCAGCTGCATCTCCTCCCGGGCATGCTGTAAAAACCAGCTAAGGGATTCGAAGATTTTAATGTATTGCAATTTAGGCGATGGGCTGACAACCTGTCACTAATAGCAATACACATGACCATCAGAAATAACCCTCAAAACTTGTCAGACGTTTTTGCTCTGCCAACCCCATTAGGGATAAAGGCATGATTTATGTATGTATGTATGTTTATGAAATTAGGTATTTAGGTTTTTAATGGGCTCAATTCTGGACGTGACTTTCTGAGAGTATCACTTTCTTAAGTTTTTAAGTGAGGTTAGGTTTTTTTACTTAAGCTTTCACTGGTATATCGTATAGAGTCAATATGACACTATCTAGGTAGCTCTCCAATTTTGATCAACTTTAGAGTATACTTTAGGGTACAATTCACAAATCATACACCCACCCAATTATTTAGAATATCTAAAACTGATCCAAAAAAAAGAATGATTTAGAACATAAGTACCTATGCAAGTATCATACATAGATTATAATCACGTCTTTATCCCTAATGGGGTAGGCAGAGCGTAAACGACCTAAACAAAGATCGTTCCGCCACATCTGACAAGTTTTGAGGATTATTCCAGATATAGAATAAATGTAAGTATCAGGTAATGAAAAATAAACACCACTTTCAGGAAGCAAAATATAAAACGTACACAGTATCAAGGTAATGAACTATCAAACGCTGGGTTCATTCATTTAGTTAATAAGCTGCGCTGTCGAATGCCTTGATTGGCTCAAATGAGTCCGTATTTTTTTCTTGTTGTAGCGGTTAGGAGCAATCTGGAAAGCAATTACTTTTAGCTGACTACTGCAGGGCGACCAACAAATGGGCTTACGAAAGATGGGATAATGTTTGTGCACTACTTTTCATTCATTCATTCATACAATCACGCCTTTATCCCTAATGGGGTAGGCAGAGCGTCAAAGACACAAACAAAGGGCGTTCCGCCACCTCTGACTAGTTTTGAGGGTCATTCAGATAGATTATGTATATATATTTCTATAGTGACAGGTTGTCAGCACATCGCCTAAATTACAATATACTGTACCCTAAAATCCCTTAGCTGCTTTTTACAGCATGCCCGGGAGGAAATGCAGCTGGCACATTCTATGTTATTCTTTCACTTCCAGTCCAGCATGCAAGAAACACTAATACACTACTTTTTTAAGGGAAATTTTATTACAAAAGGTGGTAGGGTTTTGTGCAAAGCCCATCTGAGGTACAACCACCGTGCTTATTCCTGCCGCCAAGCAGAAGTGTTCGCACTTCTGTGTTTCGATTTGAAGGGCAAGGGAGCCAGTGAAATTACTGGCACATGAGACACTTTAGGTCTACGGTGTGCAATGCATTTCGCTGTATTCTACTAGGTGCTAGTGGAACAGTAGTGGGTGTTGAAGGCTACGGTACAGCTTATCATCAGGTGGGCCGTATGATTAGCTGTATAAGGCTCGTATTTATAAATCGATCTCAAGATTGAGAGCAATATTAAGTATTGATTTGACAGGTCGTTTTGTACTGAAATGACATTTCTGATACGAACTTAAACTCGCTGTCACTCTTGAGTGCTGATTATCAATACGGGCCTTAATAATTTAAAAAAAATGCGACCGAAATTTAAAACGAAATTTGCTTTGTATATGAAATTCTTACCTTATTATAAGGTTTATCGAATTGTATTGAACAACCGCGAAAGTCTCAAAACTTATAACGCCAATTTTGAAAGCTCTCCCTGTAGGTACAGCGCCCCCATCTAATCTTTGTCCAAGCTGTGTCTAGGATATTTTCATAAAAAATATCAATATTGTTTCACTATTTGAGCAGTCAATTTCTATTTGTAAATTTCTTTTACTTGAAAAACTTACTGAAAATTATATCTTTGATTCATACTAAAACTATCTTTATTGAAAGTGATCAAAGAAAAAGTTTCTCTGTCAAGTTCACCATCACCACTTAAGGCGCCCTTGCTAACTCAAGCAAATTTCAACAGCTTTTGACCCTAACTCTCTCAGTTGACTGACGACAGTTAAGAGTACTAAATTATTCAATGAAATGTTTAAGCGGCACCTTTAGTAAAGATGCTACCTGGAATGCACTAGCGCCACCGCCAGAGAAAAAAAAATCTTATGTATAGGTTCAGTTTAATCTGGCAAGTGACGCGATGCGACGCGGTGCAAAGCTGCTTGAAGATGCATCTGGTTGTACCACGAAGAGTCAGGCTGCACTATGTCGCTATGAATTTTCGAGTTCTGTCAATGAAATGTCTATCTTTCTGTGTGGTAAATATGTCCTATATTGTATCATGTTTTTAAAAAGTGCGCACCGCGTCGCGTCGCATCGCTTCCCTCGGTGTGAACTGACCCTTAGTCACTGAATACTTACACACTTTACATTTAATCTTCCATGCTGGACTGGGAGCGATGAAAAACATATATTGTTCAGACTTCTAAGCCAGCAAAAGGGATTCAAAGGTTAAAGTGTATTGTAATTTACGCGATGGGCTGACAACCTGTCACTGCAGCGATACAAGCTACAATCTAAAATTGCGCTCAGATTTTGTCAGTCGTGGCGAAAACGCCTTTGGGATGCGTTTTATGTTCTGCCTACCCAGTAAGGGATAAAGGCGTGACTTTATGTGTGTTTCTGCGTAATATTAAAGAGAAAATTTTGTTGCAAATAAACTCATCGATCGAAAAGATCGTTCTTTTTTTTATTTCAGAATTCAGGATTGATAGCGAAGCTAACCTAACACATGTAACATTAATAAAATTTATAACTTTGTTTTACCTATTTTTTAATGTAAACCATTTACTTTTCTGTGAACTAACTGAAATTTCATTGTTACGATTATAATTATTAGCTGGCGCTAGTGTACGTTGCGTAACACCTTAAGTGTTTCAAAAAGCTTAATGAAGAGGAATCAGGTGAAATTATATAAATATCTGACTATCATTGAATTGCATACGGCCATATTTGTCACTTACAATTTATAGTTGTTATATCTGACTTCACGACTGCCTTTACGCGCCCTTGTGTGCGTAATTACGGGTTTACTATGCCAATCTCACGTACACTAAGACAATGCGCGTGTTGGTACATATACCTACACAAACACAAGTATACCTTTTATATAATAAAAATCTGAGGCGTGAAACTATTTTAAAGATACAACAAAACACTAAAATAAAAACCCACATTAGACCCTTCATAACCAGATTATCCCAAAGACCCACAAACGCTTGGCTGTAGCACGTCTAAGGGAGAAAAATGCAATTTTCTTTATGAGCAAAAAATTTTCACGGATTAGGGCGCAGACGAAATTGTGGGTCCCTAGAAAATGAACATTACGGTGTAAACGAGAATAGGAAAACTTACCACGTTATTCTGTAAGTATATTGAGATTTATTACTGTACTTATTTACGTGGGATGTACGACAGTTATGTTTATGTCGAGGTCAAAATTATTATTAAAAATTTATTTGTAATTGATAATAGAAAAGTGCCAACATTAAAACAATTTGTAAACATCCAATGGTCATAACACAGGCTTCGATTGAATGCTTAGCATGATCATTGGCTGTAATTTTGAAAACAAATGTAGCATTTTTAAATTTTAGTCCAAAAGTTGCAACTAGATATGTAATTCATTATTTTGACCTAATAAATTATTCTTATTCTTACTTAGATTAAGCATAAGTATAATAACATTCATATTATAGAATTACTTACGACATGACGTGTTAATTTTCGATTTTCTTACAATGGAGTTTTGTATTTTAATTATTTGGCTAATTAGAACCTGGGCATATTGTTTAATCGTCAAAAATGTCAGCAATGTAACGGGGTGACCACGAAATCTATTTACACAAGATCTTCTAAACTGGCAGTATTTTGTGTTTTCGCAGTTTTCAGTATCTCGTTTTCTATAGCTTAGCTTAGCTTTTAGCTTTCAAATATTTATCACTAATAGTGTTAATATTTAATATCTAAAAAAACATTGCTAATATTTCAATAATTTAAAAGATCAATGATATCAAAATAAACGGAAAATTCATTAGACCTAAATCAAAAGTAAATTTCGTAACAACATTGTCCAAATTAGGTCACTCTATCGCAAAAACACAGTTCAATGGACATTCCATTATCTTGTTTGTAATTTATCTGTGCGCGCCCGTCAGTAGACAATGGAAATCATCTGATAGAAATGTATTTGAAAAAGCTTTGATGTCATATCTTTGATGTATATTTTCATGGAACTGGCTCTGAAAGTGAATTACATAACACCAAAATTGGACTTTCCATTGATCAAATGATTCATGGTGTAAGAAACCCCTTAAAATTAATATTTGGTAAATGAAAACTCTTGGTGTACCTATACAGGGTGTAAGGGACAGCAGGAAAAAAAAATTTCTTTTCCATACAAATTGTCTGATCGAGCTGGTCATTTTGTATGAAAAAGCAATTTTTTTTTTCATTTCCTGAAAAAAAATCCTGGTGGTAGTAGTTCAGTTTCGTTGCCTGAGCAACGCCTATAAGTTTGCGGGACGCTGTCCCTTACACCCCGTATAGTCTGTCGCGCTATGTGCTTATGTACGAGCCTGTAATCAATGGCCGTGAACCAGATATTAAATTAGACTATTAACTATACAAAACGATGGCTTAATTAATCTCTACATATATTTTTTAATACTTCTTTCTTTAGCATTATGTTAAATCAGAAATAAAATTAATTAATTTATACATACATACATAAAATCACGCCTTTATCCCTAATGGGGTAGGCAGAGCGAAAACGACTGAAAGATCATTCCGCCACGTCTGACAAGTTTTGAGGGTTATTGCAGATGATTATTGTATATTGCTATAGTGACGGGTTGTCAGCCCATCGCCTAAAATTGTAACACACTGAAACCCTCGAATCCCTTAGCTGGCTTTTACAGCATGCCCAGGAGGAGATGCAGCTGGCACATTCTATGTTTTTCAATCACTCTTAGTCCAGCATGGAAGTGTAATTAATTTATATTAATTGCAAAAACTAAATCTGAAATGACGTCATTCATTTAAAACTTTATTTCTCAACAACTTTAACAATGTTTTACGTCAACATTTTTCATATTTACAACATAAAAACTTTTGTAGAATTTTCATGCATTTTTGCATACTTAATTCGCTTCTTCTTTGCCCGCTTGTGGCTTTCAAAAACTTGGATTATAAAAAACTTTTGCAGCAAAATATTTTACCAAGTATGTTATATCCTTTTGGTCTTATCCAGAAAAACTTTAAATTTTAACATGTTCTTTTTAACTTTGCGGTTTATATTACATACGATCCCTATGCACAAAGAAAATTGCTTTTGTAAGCTAAAAGAAACGCTATAAAGATAAGGTTTTATTTTATCTTCTTGTTCGTCCTAGACATACCGAAAAATCTATAACTGGGTTTCAACTGTATTTTAAAATATTGTAATTCAGGTGTTGGGCTAATAATCTATCACTACATCAGTACCACCCAACACCACTCTACAAACACCCAATACTTATTTGTCAATCTTCTTTTACTTAGTTTTTATAAGAACAGGCTGTGCACTCCATACTAAAAACTCGACTTCGTAGTACATGCGTAGCAAAGTGTCTGTACAATACAAGTTTGAATGTGTGCGAGCTGTTATAGCGCGGCGGGTGTTTAAAAAAAAAACTACAAAATTAACCTAACGAAAGTTTAATCAAATCGTAAAATTTACAACGAAAACTATCCCTATGGTCACTTTCTTTTTACGACGGAACACACGTGTTTACTGCGACGGACTTTGTTGGAAATAAAACTCCGATCCTTGCTTTAGACTGTCTCTTTTTTATTGTCATCCAAAACCCTGACTGGTCTGTCTCTGTCAAGTCGTCAAGTCATAGAGTCCTAGTCAGCCAGTCAGTGTCGATGGTCAAAAAGGTCGCAACATCCTGGAGTCACGTTGAGTCCCGTCACATTGAGTCCCGTCACGTTAAGTCAAGTCACGCTGGGTCTCGTTGCGTTAGGTCTCGTCACGTTGGGTCTCGTCACGTTAGGTCTCGTCACGTGGAGTCGCGTCGTGTAAGTCCGTCAAGTTTTGTCACTGGTCGTCTATGTCCGTTCCACCCTTAATTACCCGGTGGACTCGCGCGCCACGCGGTTGCAATTAGTTTTATATTATATGTTAAATTGATTTGTTAAGCAATATTGGAGGAACTAAATATGGATATAACAGAGCGCATGCTTTCTGCGAATTTCGTCGACATTTACCCCAGATCGTGCCCTTCGTTGCGAGATGGGGTGGTGAGGTACGAATTGTGGGGTTGAAAATGCGTTTTCTTTAGCGTTAGCTAATATCTATTATTCTTTGGCAGCTACATTGCCTATGTGTAATAGGCGTGAGATTTCGACAAATTAAGATTTTTTTCGATTACTTTGTTTTTTACATGTGATAAATTCGATCAAACAAACTCACTGTCTACATTACTTATTTATAGCACTCCTAATTGAGATGGAAAACATACTCTGTCATAAGGCTTCCATAAGATCGCGTTGTCATTATTAATTACGAAACCTCTCGCGTAGAACAGCATTTAATACAGATGAATAGCTATTCGCATCATAGTACACAAACAACTGGAGCACAATAATTAACATGTCTCGCTGAACCAATGACACACGCTGAATTCTGCTGATGACTGTACATGTCTTCCTTTAGGCTTTGCGTAGTAAAAAGAGGTTGATACTGTAAAGCATTGGTGGTGGTTACTTCCATGGTGGACAGGGAGTTATAGAAAAACATAGAATGTGCATCTCCTCCCGGGCATGCTATAAAAATCAGCTAAGGGATTCGAGGGTTTCAGTACTGTAATTTAGGCGATGGGCTGACAACCCGTCACTATAGCAATATACATAATCATCTGTAATTACTCTCAAAACTTGTCAGACTTGGCGGAACGAACTTTGGGTAGTTTTTGCTCTGCCTACCCCATTAGGGAGAAAGGCATAATTCTATGAGGTTTGCTCTTAATTTTTGTCATAGTAGAGAGATAAAGACCGTTTTAAGAACAAAATGTAACATCGACCATAAAATCTCAATTTTCCGCGTTTTCAACCAAATGAAAAATGTATAATATAACATCTAAATATTTTTTAAATGTTATTTACTAAAGTTTATTAAAATAAAGATCATAATAATGCTCTCAGTAGGTAGGTATACAGGCTTTGTGGCTTCAAAACAGATTCAGCGTTGTACGTATTTAATCATGATTGATAACTCGTGTAATATGGTTTGAGACATTAGTAAATAATTTATTCCATAGTTTTAATTTAACTGAAAAGTCAACTGTTGTACCTACCTTCGTTATTCCCATTCCGAAATACTTATACGATTACATTATAATCATACGATTATATCATCATAATTATAGCCTTTTGATTATAGCCTTTTTCCCGTATTTCACGGGGTCGGCTACCTAATCTAGGGGATTGAATGAGGGTACTGGTTTTTACACAGAGCGACTGACATCTGACCTCCGCAACCCAGAAAGAAAACTAGACCCAATTCTAGATTAGGTTACACAATCTTTAAATTTCTTCGTAGGTATGTGCAGGTTTCCTCACGATGTTTTCCTTCACCGTATTTCATTACATTATATGAATACACGGTATAAAATGCCTATACTTTACCGTGGTTATGTGAATATGACAAATGATTGTGAGACAAATTAATATACTTATTACTAAGCATAGATGAATCAGCTTTGAACAGTAATTACGTTTGGTAAACGAATTGCTTATTTATATTAGTTTGGTGGTGACATTTTCAAAATAATAATATTTTTTAAACGATGTTTCTTGTGGGATTGAAAATAAAAGCTAAAAAAAAACAGCATTGTTGGGTTAACTTTAAAAGTAAGTGATAATTTGAGAACAGCAACAGAATCTGAAATTACAAGATCAAGTGCCTGGATGTGTTCATTCAATATAATTTTTTTTTTGCTTTAAAATTGTTACACCTTTTATGCTTTGTATAGCTTCAATCAAAATATTCCATCTAAGGCTCGTATTTATAAAGCGATCTCAAGATTGAGAGCGATATTAAGTATGGATTTGACAGACCGTTTTGTACTGAAATGACATTTCTGATACGAACTCAAACTCGCTGTCACTCTTCAGAGCTGATTATAAATACGGGCCTAAAGGTGTCTATTACTTACCAATTTTCGGAATACTTTGAAAGGGTTCTTACCAGAATATTAATTAAAATCGTTCCCCAGATACAATTTTAAAGTGTAATTAATACAAAATATGGAAATAAAGAACTGTAAAAGTGCACTTATTATTATTTAACAGTTTATTGCACACATAAATATACATAGGACACAACATAAAAAACAATAGCACAACAGGTACAGCTTATCTCTAAAAATAAATCTCTTCCAGCTGACCTACGGTAGTGAGAAACTTCATTTCCGATTTCGCGTATTTTTTTCTTTTTTAATATAAAAGTCAACGAAACTGAACAACTTTCACGAGAAAATTCTTTCAGGAATACGCCTCTAGGCACCTACTTGTGTACATAAATATTTGTGTCGGCTGATCTACTTAGTAATTTTGAACTATTGTCTGTATGAGTTTCTGAAAAATGAGAATATTTATGGATAGAAAAAGAAGCAAGTCCATACAAAGCTGTATTTGTGTGCCCCCCTAGGAATCGAACCCAGGACCTCCGGGTCGGCCTCGCCTCGTCTAATTTTGTATTCTGACCCACTCCAGACAAACTATCTGTAACAAGAGATGGTAATTCGTCATATAACTGGCACGACTTACGAATACCTAAGAGGCTGTATAATTATTAGTGCGATTTAGCAGAGTTATACAACGTGTAACAGAAAGGGTATATGCATCGAGAAATGTGTGAATCTAACCATTCACAACAACTTTCCCTAAGGAACATAGGTCAAAAAACGAAAAAAAACATTTGACCTTCCATACAAAACGCATCAGCTGATAGCGCACTTAGTATGGGAAGTCATATTTTTTTCCTATTTCGACCTATGCTCCTTAGGGAAAGTTGTTCAGTTTCATGGGTAGATTCACACATGTCACGATGCATATGTTACATGTTGTAGAACAACCTATGTAATAATAGGTGTAACACAGTAACTGGGAATTTAAGGCAATGTTCTGCGTTTATCCTGAAAATTACAAAATAAGTTTGTTTTTTGAGTTTAAAACAATTTTTAATAAACAAAAACTTTACACATATAACGTACAATCAATTTTCTTTGCTCAGTTTTTTTAAGGAAAAAATACAGATAAATAAATAAAATAAATAAATAAATAATCTGCAACATGCAATAATAAATTTAATAAATAAGATCTTGCAATCACGTGTAAGGTCCGTATTAATAGCTTTCCATTTTCAGCTTGTTTTAGTTCATTTTTAGTAGAAATTCAAACCACTTACAATTTCTCAAGATTGAGATGGCTGAATCATAAATATGAACTCATATCCTGCAATAGTAAAAATAGGCTATTATGTCCGATTTATCATAAAATTCTAATTATAATTCTGCCACAATTTCGCAACATCTCAAATTTGAAACACAACGTTATTAGCCACTAGCACAATGGATTCAAACACGTACATAATTATAGTATTACCTACATTTGGGAATGTCGTAATTAACATCGTGCGCAGGTAAATTAATGTGGTTTATTTGTTACGCGTTATTAAACTAGGACAAATGCCATAACATCCAATATTATTATCATAACATTTATAGTTATACTTTTATTATAATATAATAAAAATAAATATAAATTTAATCGGAAACTCGCTAGGCCTTTCTAAAATTAGCCTGTTTTGATTTGAAGTATATTTAAGGTAATAATTTTTTGTAGGTAACTATGTATATTTTTATAAATAGAAAAGAATATAAATTTTACGTCATTTTCATTCTAGTTCTGCCCATAGGTCTTCATGTCAAAAATCTGTTTCATCCTAAGCCATTTCGTAGTATTTTCAGGTTTTTACATACCTACAGTCTGACTGAACTTCTTATCCTACATGATTTGTCGCTTTACCATACGACTGACTTGTTGGTTAACATAAAATTTTTTGAAGTGAAACTTCTTAAGGCGCGTTGAGAGTAGAATTTTAAGGTTGCGCCACGGAAATACGTCACGGCGTAGGGACGGACGTCGAAATGTCAAAGAAGTTTCACTTCTAACACGACGTGTGCTCGGCACACACGCTCTTTTTTTATTTTCAAAACAAGTACTTTTTAAACTTCTTTTTTATTCACAAGTCATTGATACTTCTACAAAAGATTTAGGTATCTTTCAAACCATTTGCCAAAGTCTGAAGCGTGACTATCAATCTCAGACAAGCGTCAACTAGCGGAGATATTTTATACTTTTCCAGTGCATAAATTCACAATTATTTTCACATTTTCATCAGTCTAAGATTACACTGTCTCGGTCGTTGGCTGTCTAGGGTGATATATTTTTTTTTTGGGTAAATAAATATTTAGATATTATGCGTAGATTAATAAAACTTAATTATGGACTATTCTTTGACAATGCTTTTTTGATTTCGTCGTAAAAATAAGCTAATTTCTTCTCATATAATTAGCAAGTACTAAGAAAGTTTATTTAACAAGCAACAACAAAGTTCTATACGGTGATACAAAAATACTAACAGGTTTCGAAAAGTTCAAAGGTGCCGAAATACTAAATAGAAGAGTACCAAAAACTTCTTCCATGCTGGGCCGGAAACGATATAATAATACATAGAATATTCTAGCTCTTCCTCCCGGGCATGCTGTAGAAGTCAGCAAAAGGGATTCGAGGGTGTTAAGGCTCGTATTTATAAAGCGATCTCATGATTGAGAGCAATATTAAGTATAAGCCGTGCGTTTAAAGAAACGATTGAAAATGGCGTCGGATCGCTTCCTGATTGGTCTGCCTCGCATGCGTTCTCGCTCTACCTAATAGAGAGTGAGCGAGAACGCATGCGAGCGTCGGCCATTTATAGATCGTTTCTTTATGTGCACGGGTTATATGGATTTGACAGACCGTTTTTTACTGAAATGACATTTCTGATACGAACTCAAACTTGCTGGCATTCTTGAGAGCTGATCATAAATACAGGCCTAAGAGTGGATTGAGGAGTAGACGATGGGTTTACAACCTGTCACAATAGCGATACTTATTACAATCTAAAATTTTACTCAAAATTTGTCAGAAGTTGCGACAACGCTTTTGACTAGGCGTTTTACTCTCTGCCTACCCCGTAAAGCATAAAAGCGTGACTCTATACATGTAAGACAGAAAACTAAGTTTTAATATTTTTTCGATCTCACGTAATCAAGACTCAAGCGCTAAAAGTAACATCAAATTTCAAGACCATCACTCAGACATAAAACCACAAGGTCAAACTTTACTCAACTCATGACCATCAAAAACCTTCTCGCTTATGGTGCCATAAAGTAAAATTGATATGACGCTATAAAAAAAAAACGGATGGCGGTAAAAACATATTCGTTTTACGAAGAAAAGATATCTGAAAGAATTGTGTTCATCTTGTTTTCATTCGGAAACTTTGTGGCTGTTATAATTTCATTAATAACTATGGCTGTTATTGGGGGAAATCGGGGGTTTGATCAAAAAACTAGGATTTTCATCAAAACCCGTACAATGACAAAATACTGATAAAAAACCTAGGATTTTGTCAAAATCCTAAAAGAATCCAGTTATTAAGCATACGTTTGACGACGCATGTTGCTGAAAGTAAGTATCCACTTTTTCTGTTTGACGAAGCATGTTGTGGATTACTTAAGTATTATGTTTTTTTTTATTGAATAAATAATAATATTACAGGTAAGTTTCAAGCAATCAAACTATGCTTGTTACTAAAACCTAGTTATATAAAGAAATAAAAATGTAGAGTATACTAACTAAAAATAAAAACCATAGAATTAATTAATATTTCTTGCTATTCTTTTCCATTTCAAAGGTCATTTGACAAACTCTCACCCAACAAGGTCTAAAAACTGGCGATTACTAACACAAAGAAAATTGTATGTAGATTGAGTTTGGTAATGAAGACAAGCGTCCCTTTCTTCTGAAATAAAGCTCTTTGCAGGTGACCTGAAGAACAGCGAAACTATTGAGAGGTCTTTTTAATAAAAACTTTTTTCTAGATGATAGATAAGATAGTAATTTTGAAGTTCACACAGAGAGCTTCAACAACGATTTACCATCTCAAATCGTTTGTCATCCCCCATAAAAAAAAAGGAAAATAGAAAATAAGTTAATATAAAGAGTGTAAGGGAAGTATGTGTATTATATTACGAGCTATCAATGAGTTTCATTTCACACAACTAGACGACTTTTATTCACAAAGTAATTTAATTAGTTACTAAATTAATGATCTAACTCTTGTTTTTGTGATCCCCCGTGGGTATTGAACTCAGGACCTCTGGGTCGGAAGGACTTACTTCACAAAGCAACTACACGACACTTGCTATTCTTGTTGCACCCGGCGGCACAATTGCCCCATCTACTCTAATGAGAGCCGGAAACGATTAGTCTCGGGGTAAGCAGCAAATACAGACTTTGTGTACCCCCCTTGGGAAACAAACCCCCGACCTCCAGCCGACCCATGGCTCAGACCACAAGACCACGGAGGTAGATAGAATACATATTTCACAAAACAACTCCATGACACTTGCTATTCTTGTTGCACCCGGCGGCACCATTGCCCCCATCTACTCTAATGAGAGCCGGGAACGGGGAGTCCCGGGCTAAGGTGATTTCAGTAACGGAACTACAATAGCTGCAGTCCGGCTTAAGTTTCCCGGCTTACTGAAAACTCGTCTTGTAATCTGATCCATGAATAGTGGCCGTCAACATCTAGACTACCTAGGTGGAACTGAATAAAAGGATTTCTTTTTTTGCTAGGAGAATCAATAGCATAGTTTTACTTACTTACTTACGGCCGGTGGAGCGTCCAAGACATCGCTGGAAGAATAAAGTCGCCAAAGACCTGAAAGAGCTGCAAGTGTCCGACTGGTCAGATTTGGCACAGAATAGTGAAGAATGGTGCAATTTAAAGTCGGAGGCCTAGATCCACTTTGGGTCGCTGAGCCAACGAAGTAAGCATAGCTTTTGCATTAGGTACTTTTAATGGTTAAATAAAGACAAAAAGTAAATTTCAAGTTAGGTATTACAAATAAAATGCAGTATTTTTATTCTTTGTATGTCCTGTGCATATGAATATTGTTATTTTGATTTTATTTCTAAATCAACAAAATATTTAATTTCGTGTTAAACTCAAATAAAAAAAAAACATTTTATAATTGTAAACAAACAAATATGAATTCACGTCAAAATTTAGATAAAGCAAAAGCTGAAACTGCAGGAAACAATTCCTTTATTCTAAAGCGGAACAAAATTTCACGCGCTGCTGGTTCTAACTCCCCGTTTGAAAATGTTTCGCACACATTTGCGCTGAAACTCTAAACAAGGCGGCGCTTACATTTACTGAAAATATGCCAGAATTAAGTCCGTAAAGGAATAGCTGAAGCCTGAAACATTATGCTTTAAGTAAAATATTTGGTACATTTTAAATTATTTAAAAAGGGTCACACCGAGGGTATTGAAGTCGCTCTGTATTAACAAGTATCCCCGTTCAATCCCCTAGATTAGGTAACCAACCCCGTTAAATACGGGAACAGGCAAGGGATATGATAAATCGAAGTACCTAAATAAAATTGTACTGTTCAATATGAGTTTAGATGAAATAATAATAAAAACTTCATCTCACAGATATCTCCTTAGCTGACCTGTTTATTTATTAAAATATGGTTCCTTTGTAGAATCAGTTATCTACTTATTTTCCCCCACATAATTTATTTCGATGTAGATACTGTAAGTAACTGCAACCGAGTGATAATCCAACTAATTTTTCTTGAACGTTTCTAAGGCTCGTATTTATAAAACAATCTCAAGATTGAGAGCAATATTAAGTTTGGGTTTGACAGCCCGTTTTGTACAGAAATGACATTTCTGAAACAAATTTAAATTCGCTGTCACTCTTGAGAGCTGATTATAAATACGACCCTAAATTTCCCACATACAGGGCAGATATTTTTCCTTCCTTCCTACATACCTACCTATTTGTAAATGCTCTGGCCAACATCAAAGTTTCGAAAAGTCTTATACACCTTTTAACACTTAATTAACAAGGTCAAAGCAGCACAAACGCTCATTGCCATATTCTTCCACAGCGATAGTTAAAACAAGAAGCAGTAAACATTACTGGCCACTATAAAGAAGACAGTAAGATATCCCGAAAATCAAATTAAGCTTTACCTGATCGTGCCAGCACCGGAGGTGTTATAAAATCAGGAGTAGGTATACCCAGAGTATATCTAGGAAAATATACCCTTTAGCACTACAACCCTCACTGAACCACCTGCCTATATTGAGGGGTAAGTACAGCAACACCCACTATCTAGTAAAGGGACTTGTTATAGTTGATAGACAGTCATTTGTCCGCCATCTGACATGATGGGAAGTGACGTAGGTGTGTGCAGGTTTCCTCACGATGCTTTCCTTCACCGTAAAAGCTCCGAATATACGTACATATGAAATTCGGAAACCGAAAAACACATTGGTACGTGGTAGGATTCGAACCACGACCTCCTGCACAGGAGGCAGCGATCCTATCCACTACACCTTCGGGCTTTGGTTAATCTAAAACACAACGGTAGAATCCCGACCAGCGCCCCGTGCTCCGTAGATGGAACTTTCCTCTGCAATAGAACACAGCTGGGCGTACTTAAGCGTTATACAATACAATACAATACAAAATACTTTATTGCACTTAAGGAGACAAATACACAGTAATACACAAACAACATAACAAAAGTACAACATAGGCGGCCTTATTGCTAAGGTAGCAATTTCTGCCAGGCAACCTTTAGGTGATAAGAAAGTACGTAGCAGTTAGCGGGATAGTGCAGATTTAAACTATTTATAGACAACACACAGTAATACTTATAATACTTATACGAGTAGGTACACACTATTACAAAAATATATGATATAATAAAATAGACTAATATATACCTTATAATAAACTAATACATACTATATGAAAGAGAGGATAATGCATAATTATTTTCAATCAGTAACGGATAAGGGAATGACAGGCAGTGAAGTGAAGAATAAGTGAAAGGAACAAAAGGTTAGGATGGGTCCTGTAAAAAATGCTTCTTAATTCGCTCCTTGAAAGTGTCAAGAGACGGTGCTCGTCGAATATCTTCGGGCAGGGAGTTCCACAGCTTGATGGCTCGCACTGTGAAGGACTTAGCATAGAAATCGGTAGTGTGGGGAGGCAGATTTAGCAACAAGCTAGATTTAGTTATACTGCTCCTTTACTTTCTACTGTGGCTCAAACGCTCATTTGGTATACGTTTCCACAGTTTATCTTTGCCCATGGGCAGGCTTCGTGTTAAAAAAACAACCTGCATTATTAATCGTGCCTTTTTGCCCGACATTAAAATTTCCTTTTTGGTCACAGAACCGACCTCTAGGACTCGATTCTGCTAGTTGGTGGAACGTGTTTTGGGCTTGTTATATATTTTTTTTAAAACAAATAAATGAGAAAGCCACGTTTAGCCGTGAGCGCCACATATGTAGCCATCTTTAAATATGAATTGAGAATAAAGTGAAATTGTTTATCCAAAAATAAAAACTGGGCTGCTGTTCTTTTGCTGCCACTTAAAGATACCAAGTTGGACAGCGGTCCGCAGACTGATAGAGGTTGACAGTCAAAAAACTGAACAAACATTAATTTTTTTTTCAAAAACTTGAGGAAACGAAAAATAAAATTGCTCCCCCAAACAAATTGTCTGATTTATGCAGTCATTTTGTATGTAGCAGTGAAAAGTTTCTTTTTTTCATTTCAAAGAATTTTCTGGACTAAATTGTGTTCAGTTTCATTGACTGAGAAACCCCTTGGGGGGAAGCTGTCCTTTGCACCCGAAACAATTTATTAAAACTTTAATCGGAATGAAGAATACTGCAAAGAATTAACAGAATCGGTGCCCAGCTAAGTGTTAGCGAGAATGTGAATTAAAATGGATGTTATTTTTTCTGTTTTTAGATAGATATGGACATTTGTAATGTAGGCATTAACATTGCGTTTTATTTTTATCGCATATTTTCCTGAGTTCTTCTTTGATTATTCTAAGCAAATTGCAATGATATTAAAATTGTATATATTCTTATACCTACATACATAAATCACGCCTTTATCCCTAATGGGGTAGGCAAAGCGTCAACGACCCAAATAAAAGGTCGTTCCGCCACGTATGACAAGATTTGAGGGTTGTTTTTGTAGATCTGTATACTGCTGTAGTGACAGGTTGTCAGCCCATCGCCTAAATTACAATATACTGAAACCCTCGAATCCCTTAGCTGGTTTTTACAGCATTCCCGGGAGGAGATGCAGCTGGCACGATACCGTGAAAGAGATAATGTATGAATATCAATTAAATTAAATGGCACGCATTATCACTTGCCGGTCCGGCAACGTCACGGCATTGATTCCAACATATTTTTTTTTATATCACGTCTTACAATCTTTGGCTCAGTATTTATTACACAACATACTCCTGGTAAATGCAATATATTGGCCGTGGCAGCAGTACAAATAAATGATTCCATTGCAGCTGACAAGTATTAATTACCTAAACGCTCAGTATCCAGCTCACTAAGGCGTTTGTGTACAGTAATTGTCTCAGTTCAATTGAGAATGTTCCCAAATGTTTGCTAATACCACAGAATAAAATATAGTGTAGGTACAGAAGCAACAGTCTGCAAAGATAAATTAACCTCGTCGTGCAAAAATTAAATAAGAACAATCTGACTCATGTCTGTCTGCATTACAATATCTGAGCAGGTGATGAATGAAGTATCCCTGCGTACAAGCAAAAATCCGTATTACGATGTACGAATCGTAATTCCTTACACTGAATCGAGCTAAGTATTTGATCTAAAGTCTGCAGTGTTTTTTGCCGTATTAGGTAGACATATCGTTGTATTATAGCTTATAATAAACCATAAAGTAAAGTAACTAGCGAAAGAAGATAGGAAGGACATAGGCTTCTCCATATTGGGGGATGGTTACCATACTTACCGCACTTGGCCAACAGATATCACATTTACACAGAATGCTGCTACCACACTCTTTTACCTCACCGGCGGAAATACCAATATACAACGTGTAACAGAAAGGGTATATGCATCGAGAAATGTGTGAATCTACCCATGAAACTGAACAACTTTCCCTAAGGAACATAGGTCGAAAAACGAAAAATAAATTTTGACCTTCCATACAAAATGCATCAGCTGATAGCTCATTTAGTATGGGAAGTCAATTTTTTTTTTCGTATTTCGACTTATGTTCCTTAGGGAAAGTTGTTCAGTTTCATGGGTAGATTCACACATTTCACGATGCATGTACCCTTTATGTTACACGTTGTATAACATCTCCACATTTTCTAATATCCAAGCTTCCGCATTTGAATAGAGCGCCCGAACGCCTGGATCTCACAGATTGTACCTCAAGAGAAAGCCGCCAATAGATGCATTGAATTGGGTAAACCATATTCCCGACAGCCGACAATACTGCCAATATTAGTACATCTCCGTTTCAAAGACAATTTATGCACGGTGTTGTTATACTTGGGAAACTAGGGGTCGTATTTATAAAGCGATCTCAAGATTGAGAGCAATGTTAAGTATGGATTTGACAGATCGTTTTGTACTGAAATGACATTTCTGATACAAACTCAAACTCGCTGTCACTCTTGAGAGCTGATTATAAATACGGGCCCAGAATACGGTGTTGAATTTATAAATGTGTAGGATATTATGTAGATAACAAGGTCTTTGAAACACCCTGCGAGTGTAATAATTACAAATGACCTATCGATAAATCCAGGAAATGGCAAATTAAGAAAATCTTTAACTGCGCTAGGTAATTAACTTAAAAGTATAAACCATAAATAAGGACACACAAAAACAAAGAAATCATAGATTTCGTGCCTCACACCACTATCGAGCACATTGGAAATGAATCTAAAGAATTCGAAAAAATAATGACGCTGAGCAAAAAGTTAGGCCACAGGGCAAACCTATAAATAAATCATTACCTAGGCTCAAATTGTATTCCAGAGGAGTACTCAAATTTTTTGATATATTTCATTCTAATTCTTCGATTCCAAAAAAAAAAAATAGGAAAAAATTGTTGTTGTTTTTTTACTATTTCGGCCATAACTTCTTTGGATTCTCTAAAAATTGTTGCACCGTACAGCTCTCGCGAATAAGCATATTTTGAGCCTTTTTTGAACATCATATCTTCACAACTCTCCAAGATATAAGGGGATTGCACTTTTTCCTGAAAACGGAACCTACACTGGAACGAACGAAAAGAAAAATAACATGAGTAATGATTATGAAGCCAATTATTATTAACTGAGCTAGCGTGTCTTTAAACCACTCCACAAAATGACTCACCTCAGACACGACATAAATAGCCTGAAACAACTTACGTCCTAAGGATATTTTCTCTTGGTAGTTTTCCTCGTCATTTATAATCGTAATCACCCTACTCATGTAAGCGCTAACCGACTCGATGAGTTTTTCCGGCAGGACGAGATGACTCATTTGTCACGTGGGAAGTGGTGTGATGAATCTCCTGGTCGCAAGGCAATCTGTAACTGCCTGAGAGGTATAGTGTTTCAGCCCTTGGGTTTTAGGGTTCCAAAATATTTTTTAATTTGTTACATACATACGTGAAATCACGACATTATCCCTCACTGGGTAGGCAGATAATGAAAAACATAGTAATAGGCGCTTGTGTTGTTGTGTCTTTTTTGCCAAGTCATTCCAAAGTTAAGTAACTTGAAAGTGGAAGCTACCCCTGAAAACCCCCCAGGTGGTGCCCTGGTGCCTCAAGTGTCAAATCAAATATGAAAACGTATAAATCCTGGTTTAAGATATGCAAGTCTATCCTGATCAGTAACTAAAAAGGCCTACCTAACCGACCCTACACCGATACCTACCACCACCTAGGAAGTCATCTATGTTAGGTCTTTTCAAAAGACTATTTTATGGTTTGACTTCCATGCTGGACTGGGAGCGATAGAAAAACATCGAATGTGCCAGCTGCATCTCCTCCCGTGCATGCTGTAAAAAATCAGCTAAGGGAATCGAGGGTTTCAGTGTATTGCAATTTAGGCGATGGGCTGACAACCTGTCACTATAGCAATATACAGATCAATCTGGAATAACCCTCAAAACTTGTTGGACGTGGCGGAGCGACCTCTGTTTAGGTCGTTTACGCTCTGCCTACCCCATTAGGGATAAAATAGGGAAAAAGGCGTGATTTTATGTACGTATGTATTTTATGGTTTTCCTCATAAAAAATACATTTTCTAAAAGTAGATTCCTGCGTGACTCCAACTAAACATGTTACAACCCTTCCTAAACTATCGCAGTCTATCATTCTCCATCATTCTATCCAAACATGCTCCTGGAAAGCAAACTATCTTATATCAACATCCTTACAATAACTTCATTCTCCTCTGGACGTTTGCTCGATAGATTGTTATATCAACAAGAATATTAAGACATGACTTATTCATTGGGCATGATCAGGAATCGAGAGCCACTCAAGGAATATTAACTTAGAAGTTGCTGCTTTACTTTAGGTTCGTATGGGATCTAACCCTTACTTCCGTGAGGGTTATGAGTTTTTATGGTTTCTAGGGCTCGTATTCATAAAGCTATCTCAAGTTTGAGAGCAATATTAACTGTGGATTTCACAGGCCGTTTTGTAATTAAATGACATTTCTGAATCAAACTCAAACTCGCTGTCACTCTTGAGAGCTGATTATAAATACGGGCCCTAGAAACCATAAAAACTCATAACCCTCACGGAAGTAAGGGTTAGATCCCATACGAACCTAAAGATAAAGCAGCAACTTCTAAGTTAATATTCCTTGAGTGGCTCTCGATTCCTGATCATGCCCAATGAATAAGTCATGTCTTAATATTCTTGTTGATATAACAATCTATCGAGCAAACGTCCAGAGGAGAATGAAGTTATTGTAAGGATGTTGATATAAGATAGTTTGCTTTCCAG
>JARACY010005123.1:0-23313 GCA_029255725.1 Scrobipalpa atriplicella | reverse complement strand
CAGTATCTCTAGAGAAGATTTAAATATTACTTTATTAGATTTTGAGATATAGAATGTGCTGCATCTCCTCCCGGCCTTGCTGTAAAAATCAGCGAAAGGATTCGAGGGTTTCGGTATTGTAATTTAGGCGATGGGCTGACAACCTGTCACTGTAGCAATATAGATCTAAGATCTGGAATAACCCTCAAAGCTTGTATTTGTTTAAGTTGTTTACGCTCTGCCTACACCAATAGGGATAAAGGCGTGATTATTGTGTATGTTTGTAGATTTTTAGTTGTCATTTTGGCTTCTTTCTACCGACAAATTCCCACAAAATATTTAGGTAATAAGTAATTTAATTTGTAGGTCAATATTTAATTTACACTATAATAAAATTATAATAACCTAATAAATAGTAAGCTAGATAATGATTATAACCCTTGATATTTTATGTTTGCTCCATGAGTACTATATTGTTTATCCTATCAAATGAAAAAGGAGGGGTGTAAATCTGCCCATGAAACTGAAAATCTTTTCCCAAGAAATATTGCCGGAATGCGAGAAATAGAATTGGTTTCCCATACTAAAATTATGATATTCAGCTGATGCATTTTGTACGAGAAGTCGACCTTTGTTCCTTTGGAAAAGTTGTTCAGTTTCATGGGCAGATTCATATCCTTCAGCGTACTAAACTTTTTGTTACACCCTGTAGAGATTGAGAATTTTTTTATCCTTCATGTAAGTTATATGCAAGTAACAGAAGTTTAATGTTCTAAGAAATTTATTCTTGAAGGTAATACTGATTTACTGAATGAAGAATAATTGGAATTTGTAGGTGAGATCGTGTACTGGAGTTCTAACTTTTTATTTGAAAACGAATAGATTTTTTGTAGTTTGAATAAGTTTTGAAAAATGGTTTCAATTTAAATATAACACCGAAGTTCACAGAATAAATATAATACACTAAAAAAGAAATAGGTACGCACGCACTAATTCACCGAATTCATAAGATTTTAATTTTATGTTAGTTAGTTTAGTATGGTCACGTATGCAGTATTATTATAAATATAGCACACGTAATATATTAACAATAGTTATGTGTGAGTCAACCAATCCGTACTGGGCACACGTGGTTGACAAAGGCCCGATCGCCTAGGCTCGTGCCTTTCGGTGGGGACGTATATGAGCTGATGATTATAAATATTATTATAAATGTATAAACATATTATTTTTTATTTATGAACAAAAAGAAATGGTAGCCACTTTACAGATAAAAAAAAAAAATGTTGTCCCAAACTGTCATCTTCAATTTTATTTTGAAAAGATTGAGTATGTCTTATTTATCCTTGTTCTCTGACAAAGAAGTACTTATACAAAAAAAGCTTCTCATTATTTCCTTTTAAAGCCATAATTCTCTCTAAACCAAAAAAACATTTCGCTATTATTTTTATAACCGAAAAAAGACAACATCAAAATTGACTGATGATAACCACACATCAAATTCCCCTTCCCGAAATTTGCGGAAATTTTTTGACCACTCCATGCGATGTCGACCCACTGTGCGTGATAGATGGGGCGTATTCAAACTGTTTTCGGGGTAACAACGAATTTACGCAGTACCTGCCGCCATGTTTGTTTTTTACCCCACTTTTTTGATGCAAGCTTCTGTAATATTTTGGATAGAAATGGGACAGTGTAATTTTGTTCCGACACCTACTTAGGCCCGTATTTATAATCAGCTCTCAAGAGTGACAGCGAGTTTGAGTTTGTATCAGAAATGTCATTTCAGTACAAAACGGCCTGTCAAATCCATACTTAATATTGCTCTCAATCTTGAGATCGCTTTATAAATACGACCCTTAGCATCTTACAAGATTTAATCCGTTCCTACATTTAGAATTTTTTAGATGATTAAAAAAAGTGACAACGTTTATTAGGCAAATTGACCCCACAGGAAAAAGATAAAACACTTCACCAATGAAAGCCATTACGGTTCACTTTTCATTTTTTTTTTTCACGAAATTAATTCACTTTTAACACTCGAACTCTGCCACTCAACGCAAAATCGTTTCACCGAAAATTCATTTTCGCGATTGCCCGAAAAAAGGGAAGGTGCCTAAAAATATCTTAATTCTGGCAGGCGAAGAAAAGGCGAATACGGCGCGGTTCTCAATGAACGCGGGCGGGGGCGCGCTTCTTCTCCTGTCGTGTGATTATCGAGTCGATCGACACGATGAACCCTGGTGTCAGAGTTTTTAAACCGCCTAATAGCACAACTAATAGGCCTCTGACATGATTTTATGTGTAACGACCACTATTAAAGATAGTAACCGGGACCGACAGCTTAACGTGCCCTCTGAAGCACGAAATCGATCCTTTTTCTTTCCGGACAATCAGGTGATTAAGCCTGCAATGTCCTAAACAAACTGGTGAAAATCTCGCAAAATGATAAATTAACAAATATCAACTTTGCGTAGGTACTTCCCCTGGGAATCGAACCCAGGACCTCCGGATCGAGAGCCCATGGTTCAGACCACTAGACCACGGAGGCGCTGCAGTAGGAGAACTGTCAAATCCAAGATGGCGGCGTTAGTTCCTTTTTTTGCCACGTTCATTTAAAACGTAGTCGTATACGTCGGTTGGTTCATGAGATGAAATATTACGTTTGTAGCTGTATTATTTGAATTTGCACCTTTCGGCTTTCTGGCAGCAATTCGTACGGGACACGGAAACATTTCACAAAAATTTGCATTCTTGTTGAGCGCCTTGAGTGGCGTTTTTTTTTTTTTTCATCTTCACCTTCGAATATATTAACGTCAATCTCATCTGATATATTAATCTCCGGATCAACTGCCTTTGTGGTCTAGCGGTTTGAGCCATAGACTCTCGATCCAAATGTTGTGCATTCAATTTCCAGTATTGCCACGGGAATTTCAGCGGTCGGGTCGTAGGCAATTTTTTTATGGGATACATTTTTTTTTAATATTTGTTAGGGTTAAAGGAATAATGTGCAATTTTTATGCAGGCTACTTTTTACCGCGGTACAATATCGATTCCCACGGTAAAACTTATAAAGCTACGGGTGAAACTGCGGAAAAAAAATTAGGTATAATTTTGGGAAAAAGTTCCTAAGAAAATATAAGTTTTAAGACTTTCGCGTTTGTTCACTGCAATTGGATTGTTATTATGAACGGGATTATTAATAAATATAATCGTGGTAATAATCCTGTTCATAATAACAATCCAATTCCTAAGAAAAGCAGTTCAGTTTCATTATAGAACACACCTTTAAAATATAGGTGAACTTGATTTAAAATTAAAGGTGATCAAATCCGTGATTTATTCATCCGAAACCTCTCGTGGAATATCTCTGATTTTATTTTTGCGATACCCGAAAAACAGTACCGTAACAGACCCAATCAATAACAAGATTCCGATCCGGGAGCTCGTATATCCGGGAAGCGTAAATACAAACCCGGGTACAACCATAGAATAATATTAGCTAACGCTAAAGAAGGCGCACTTCAACCCCCGCGCTAAATTCTTACCTCACCTCACCTGCCCCGCGCCAAGCGGTGCGCGAACTGGCGCGACTGACAGGTAGTAGCCAATTCGGTGGCTTGTATGAAGTGCATGTGTCCATGGTCTGTTGGTTTGAGCCATGGGCTCCTGATCCGGAGGACGTGGGTCCGATTCAAGGGGAAAATGCAGTTGATATTTGTCAATTTATTACTTTGTAAGGTTTCCCAGTTTGATTAAGACAATGGAAGCAGAATACCTGAATATCTATTAGTAAACGATTCCTTGCTTTGGAAGGAACATACCTAAATGTCGTCAGACCCGATGGATATCTTTGTGATAATGGCCGTTACATTAACCATGTCAGAGGCCGAATTGACATTTTAAATCCGGCTCCGTTACAGAGCAGCTTACTATCATGTAGGTACCCTATTTAGGTAGATGTTCCTACGTATACCGGATTGGAACAACGTACAGTACAGTATAAATAAATTGGAGAAAAGGCCGCTCAAAGCGGATAAAGTTTTCCCTTAAAAATATTTATCGATTTTCCCTGAAAAATATTATGCGGGTTAGCAAACTGCACAAGTATACTTTTCATGCAAATCTATAAATTGTTTTTACAGAAAACTTCATTCGTTTCAAGCGGCCTTGTGTACCTTATTCCTTGGCTGTGTACAATACGAACTCTGCAAAAGCCGGCTTTGTATTTACGCATCTAGGTTTGGCTCCAAATACCCGGATACTCAGAATACTCCCCAATACATCCGCACCCTTAAATTCGTCCCCTTCGTCCCCTTAAGTGATGAAAGGATTTGGCGGGAAATACTCCCAATAGATTTTGTAGCGTCTATTTTTGAGATGATCAAAAGATATTTCAATGAAAATATTTATTGACAGCCAAATCGTATGATCATATTTTCTACTCGTGGTTAAGTAGGTCGCGTTTCCAATCATTGAACGATTAATATTTATGGGTGTATGTGTGTGTGTGTGTCATATTACAAGAACACACAAATACACAGTGGTGTGAGGAGGCTTAAAATTTGAGCTGTGAAAATTCTGGTGTCAATATTTTTCATATTTTAGACATTGGCGTATTTGATCATGGACATCCTAGATATTACTCAAATCCTGTGGGATCATAGGTATATTATTCAAATCCGAGGGAGATTTGAGCAGCAAGATTTGAGCCATTTTGAACAAATCTTTCCCATAGGAATAGGATATTATTCCACTTTTGATTCATTTGAAATTTCTATGATATTGTCCGTCGAAAATTTGCTTTGTGATAAACTTGCTTCAGAAGTGTAAAAGACGGCGGCGCGCAAAATAGGTCCCTTTTAGGTCTTAAGTTCAATTCAGTCTAGACTTCAATTTGAAAATTTCTATCTTATTTTGTTAAAATCCCCTTATTTTGTTCGTAAATGTCCTTAATTTTTGGATAGTTTCTTTTAGAAATGTATTGATAAGATTACAAAAGAAATATTATGGTGTAAGAAAAGTAATGCGTTCCTTCTAATGATATCAAAAAACTTTCCCAAAGCACAAAAATCTTAATAAAAAAATTATTTCCATACAAAAAATACTCAACTAATCTAAAATTTTGTATAAAGGCGAAGAATTTAGTAATATTTTTATAGTTGTTTATTAACATCAGTAGAACATGTGGTAAAAAGGAACGCAGTCTTTTTTACACCCTGTATAATAAGTAGTGATAGCTTTTAGTCACTAAAATTTCAGTGCCTCTGTGGTCTAGTGGTCTAAGCTGTGGGCTTAGGATCCGGAGGTCCTGGGTTCGATTCCCAGGGGGGAAACACAAAGTTGATATTTGTCAATTTATCACTTTGTGAGGTTTTCCCCAGTTTGGTTAGGACATTGCAGGCTGAATCACCTGATTGTCCGAAAAGAAAAAAGATTCCGTGCTTCGGAGGGCACGTTAAGCCGTCGGTCCCGGTCGCTGTCTTTGATAGTGGTCGATACTGAAACCATGTCAGAGGCCTATAGCTGTGCTACTAGGCGGTTTGAAAACTCTGACACCAGGGTTTATCGGGTCGTTGTTTGACTCGAAAATCCACTCGCTAAGAAGAAGGAGACTAAAATTTCAGTAGCCGTTTTAAAATCAATTTCCTCATCAATGTACCTCTTCAAAAGTTTCATACATAAAATTTCCCATAAAAATAATCACATTTTCAAGTAGCACTTGTAATCAGTATACAGTTACATTGCTGTGTAGTGTAACGGAGTGTATGGGAAAATGTTCCATACAATGGGGTTCATTCATACAACTACCTACCTGTGAGACTTTTTCTAATGGTATAATAAAATTAGTTAAGTCAAATTCGAAATAAATTGAGTTTTAAGCGTCTTTCGCTTTTTGGTGTCTTTGATGGTGATTTTAGATGATTTGGGAATATTGTCTTTTATAACATCCGTCTTAGGAGTTTACTTTTGTTGGAAATGCGAGTTTTTTTTTGTTATATTTTCTATCGTTAACAGATTGTTTTTGGTAAAAGTTGGCAAGACGGTAGATGATATTCTATAAAAAAAAAGTTTTTATTTCCTCACGACATAGTTTCCAAATCAATTTACAGGACATTATACCTACCAATAATTTAGTAAGAGAATCGCTGTGTAGTTATTCAGGTGCGAGCGAACAATCAATTTATTTTGACAACTTTCTGCCAAAATATAAGTCACAATTTTTGACAGTATATCAACACAATACCGCTACTGCGCAATGTCCCTTTTGCAAAATGCCTTGGTCGCAAAATTTCCCTTTTTCATAATATCCCTTTCGCATAATGTATCTTTTCGCAATATTCCCTTTTCGCAAAATGTCCCTTTTTTGATAGATTTAGTTCAAATGGTTGGCCTACTAAACAGACTAGCGAAAGGGAATTTTGAGAAAAAGGACATTATACGACCAAGGGACATGTTGCGAAAGTTACCAACAATCGTTACATCTAAAGTTCGAAAAAGATCTAGAAGTTAAAGCCCAGGGTACCTACTTCAGAAGCTTCTTCCATCAATTTGCCAGCATCTCAATTCGGGCCAGACTCGCCAGAGATATCAAAATGAGCAAGATTAATGTTGGCAAGATACGTCAAGCATGCATTCCTGAGGGATATCCACTTTGCCAGGCTGGCAAAGGGGTGTAACTCTACTTTTGCGTTTTTTTAATACTATTTTGGCAATATTATATTTTAGCCGGTTACCAATACTGATAATATTTAAAAGTTTGTTCGTTTTATGGTTGAGATGGAAAACAGTACATTATACAAAAATAGATGGAAAGTAACAACGACTTTATACCGCGGGGAAATATCTCAATCCTTGGGGAAAATTTATTCGGTAGCGGCAAAATTAAATCCAAAATCTAGTACATTAGTATATAATATTATTTACTTACTATTTTATTGTTATTTATTACGCTTACGTTTTATACCGGGTGTGAGAGACAGCGTATCGAAAACCAGATTGCTCGGTCAACGAAACTGAACAACTATCACCAGGAAATTCTTTCAGAAAATGGAAAAACAATATGACTTTCCTATACAAAATGATCACCTCAATCAGAAAGTCCCTATACAAAATGACCACCTCAATCAGTATTTTTTTCATTACCTGACAGAATTTCCTGCTGATAGTTGTTCTGTTTCATTGAATAAGCAACCCCTTTCAGTTTTCAGGACGCTGTTCTTTACACCCGGTATAATTTCGTATCTAAAATACCTAGAATAGTGAGAAGTTAAGAGCATTATATTCTACGCCATACTATCACTATGAACTAAGCAGCTTATCAATCAAGCAGTTAATAAGCTTCTAAGAATTTCACATACTGTTAAGAACTCCTGAGAAAATTGCAGAGCAGCTTTTTGCTTTCTTGGGAGTTTGAAGCTTTAGATAAATTGATAGTTACAAAAAGTGGTTTACGTCAAGTAATGGCGTGCTAATTAGTTAATGTAGAATACGCCACATAAATGCTTTTGAAAAAGAAATTATTTTACTTATAAATAATTTGTAAGGTTGTTTGTTGTATTTTCAACAGATTTTAATAATAACCAACCATACTAACATAGTAATCACGCCTTTATCTTTGGTGAAGTAAAAGACCACCAACGATAATATAAAGCTGTTTTAGTAGAATTTAGATATCCAATAAAAAACGAAATATTAAGAATTTTAAATGCAAAAACAATGTAATAAAAATAACTTGGATTCAAAATTACCTAAACTTAAGTTACACCACTTTACCACAGCGCCACATATCTGGGAGGTTCCCTCTAGGGGCATCCTCAGCCTTACGTTCGTAGTCTGCGCGAAAATATGTTACCACCATTCTGGTGGACGTGCACGTTATGATAAGGATTTATGCCAGATGTTTAAGTTTGCTTCTTTGCTGAACTGATAGTGATAAAAAATACATAGAATTTACCAGCTGCTTCTCTAAGTATAATGTTAAAGTTAGTAAGAAGTTAGTATGGCATTGTAGGTAATTTAGGCAACGACGCACTGACAAAAATGTTGTCATCATAATTATGTTAATAAACATTTGTATAGGTACCTGTTACAATATAACCTATGTATACAGGGTGTTAATTTAATTGCGTACCATAGTTTAGGGGTTGTTTAAGTCAGTAGCAATAAAAAACACAATAAAATATTTAAAAATAAATAAAAGTCAAAGTCAAAGTCAAATTGTTTATTGCAAACCATATGGTACATGTAAAGATGGTAAAAATTTCAAGCAATACTTGTAATCTCATTTCATGATTTCTATGCGACAATAAGTTTTACAAAATTGGACAGGCCGAACGTCTGGTAATACTTAGTTCCAGTTAATTGAATTTTCGTTCAATTAGGGTGCGGTTTCAAATTTATAATTAGGCAAACAGTGTTGCCATCCCAAATTATCCGCTGCTATCTGGACCAAATTGAAAATTTAATTTAAATGCCCAATCGCGCTGTGCAATTTAATGATTATTATCAATACACACGATTAAGTTAAATAATAGGGTAGATGGAGAGATTAAACATATAATTTTAATGAAAAATATATTTATTCATTCGCTCATTCATACAGTCACGCCTTCATCCCTTACGGGCCAGGCATAGCGTAAAACATCTAGTTAAAGGCGTTTTCGCCACGTCTGATAAATATTGAGGGCAATTTATATTGTAATTTGTATTGTTATAGTGACAGGTTGTCAGTCCATCGCCTAAATTACAATACACTAAAACCCTCGAATTCCTTTGTTGACTTATCTACAGCATGCTCAGGAGGAAAGGCAGCTGGAACATTCTATGTTTTTTACACGACTTCCAGATCGGAAAGCCCATGGCTCAGACCACTAGACAATGTTTTAGAAACATAATTTATTTAAAAGTAGCGTCTATCTCTTTAATCTGTTGCTTACCCATTATCTAGGACACTTCCTAGAGCTCCGCAGTCTCGCTAGAGCAGTGTCAGTGTCTCGAAGTCTCTCGGGAAATCTACGGGACACGTTAATGCATAGTTTTTCTGTTTTTTACGTGAAGGTTTTAGGAAAACATTATTTTGAAATCCACGTTGTCACGGGCTGATGTAATAACATGCGACTTCCGTATTACTTTCAGATGTCTTTCTATTTTTATTTTTTTTGAAACTTAGACCCGTATTAATTAAACAGCTCTTGATACAGCGAGATTGAGTTCGTATCAGAAATGTCATTTCAGTACAAAAACGGCCTTCAAATCCATACTTAATATGCTCTCAATCTTTAAATCGCTTTATAAATACAAGCCTAGTCACGTGAGTCTCAAAGACTATATATATCTCATCAAATTCTAATTATTACCAAATCGATTCTTTTTTAAGTAAATAAGAAAAACATTCACCCTTAAACTTTTGGGCCGGAAAATCAAAAGAAAGCCTTTTTTTTCTGGGCCCTTTGATACAGAGGCTTAGCGACAATTCCCCCCAACAAGTCCCCTTGAAACCCCCTTCAATCAACCAGTTTGACGCACTTCAAAGTGTACAAAAACACAGCAAATGAACCGGCAGCGTATTCAGACCCTGTATATAAGGAGATTGAATATTGATATTATTATGGAATCAACGTTAAGAAGGCTACGAGAAACGTAGCTACTTTCTACGAATTTTTCGTAGCAAATGCTACGCCACCTAAAAAATGAGATATTCAATTATCATCATAACATTTTGTTTCAACTCATTTGGACTTAAACATGGAAAAGTTGATTTTCTTAATTAACAAACATTACCTATGTAAGTAATTACCTTGTCAGTAAAAAGTCTCCCCTTTCGAAATATTTTAAATAACTCAATAAAATAAAAAATATAGTTTCAATAACCACGTGCATGAAATAAAAAGGTCGTAAGCAATAATATTAGCATTTTGAAGCTATCTCGTGTAGAAATGTTTCTCCGTACGGACCTTATTTTCGCTATTTTCGCAGTTATGCCGTTATGCTTCAAATAATATATGTTGCATCATATCTTTTAGTACATTAATCTTGTCAGGGTGTGGACACACTGGCAACAAGGTGTAATATAAATCGTACGATATGTTCTTCCATGCTGGACTGGAAAAGATAAAAAAAAACCAATGGCTAGCCTCGAGTAAAAATGTTTCAGTATTTTTTATCTCACGACTGCCGCTCAGCCTTGTGTGCGTAACTATCGGTTTACTATGGAAAACTCACGCACACTAAGGCAATGTTCATTTACATTTACACACACAATAATGGCAGAGTGGCAGTCGTGTGATCAAAATACTATGTGCCGTTGATGCTCTGCTTATCCCATAAGGAAACATAGGGTTGATTTATTAATAAATAATAACTAAGTTACAGAAAAACAACAAATAAACGTAGTATAGGACGTCCTGAAACCAGGTGGGGCGATGATATTCGTAAGAAAGCGGGCAGAAATTGGATGAGAACGGCTGAAGACCGAGCTGAGTGGCGTGCCATGGGAGAGGCCTATGTCCAGCAGTGGACTGATACAGGCTGATGATGATGATGTGACAGAAAATATATTTCATCCAGCACGCCACATCGAGGCAAAGTTCTCAAGATACTGGCAGCGTTGCCTCGTTGCACTGTCAAGCTGACTGTTTGTGCAAAATAGCTGCCAGCCCTTGGGCCCCGGAACAAAAACGTGATTGAATGTTTCTGTGTGTGTTTTTGTCCATGTGTGTGTGATGAGAGCCCAAACAATTATACAAAAATTTTCGCCGACAAATAACAATGAGAGTAATCTCATTTAGATCACGTTATGATATAATTGATGTATGTTATTAAATAGGAATGGCATGGTAGTTATATCCGGTAAATGTTGAAAACAGTCATTAGATAGCTGCTTGTATTTATACACCATAGACTATGTCATGGGAAAACTCTGATACGGCACTGTAGGTTGGTCGTAGGGCTGCTGACAAACGATAAGTGCAAAAATAAATATTTTTAACTGCCTCAGTGGTCTGAGCTTTAGGTTTCCGATCCGGAGCTCCCGGGTTCGATTGCCAGGAAACACATCTTTATAGGTATTTGTCGATTTACTGGATTTTTTATTGTTTAGGTTTTTTCCAGTGGTTAAAAAATTGACTGCTAGAAAAAAAGATTCCTTGCTTTGGAGAAGTTTACGCAAAACATGTCAGACGCTTATTATCTGTGCTATAGGCAGTTTGAAAACTCTGACGCCAGGGTTTTATCGGCTCGTACGTAGACTCGAAAACCCACTAAATACAAACTTATCTAAGTACTTAATTAAATACTTCTTCAATTGGGTACTTGACTGGGTAGCTTAAAAAATTCAAAACGTTTATACTTAAAACTAATGGCTAAAAATATTGTGGATTTCATTCATCATAAAAAAAAAATGCACAATTAGATTTTAATAATCGAATTAAAAGTATATAAGTTATTGATTTGATTAGTCAATATTTACTTAAATGTGACGTCATAATTTACTATTTTCATACAAAAAAGCGTTTTTGACATTTCATAAAAAGTTGCTGATTTGACTAGTTGGAAAGTAGCCAATTCTAATCGAGTGGGATTTCGAGTCAAACAACGACCCGACAAACCCTGGAGTCAGAGTTTTCAAGCCGACTAAAATAGCACAGTTATTACTTGGCTATAGTGGCCAATGGTAGTTGGCAGCCCTACATGTTCTATTGTGAATGTACCATTGTAGTCTGTTTCTTTGTAGTGTCGGTACCGATTTTTCTTTTACTGTGAGAGATATCGGGCTGGGCTTTTCTGAACTACTGTATGGTTCTATCACACCAGATATAGTCACGCCTTTATTACTTAAGGGGTAGGTAGAACTTGAGAAACCTCATAATTAATTCATATAATTTTTCCCAGTTTAACGGTCAAATTGCTATACTGATAGGTTGTTTGTCTTTCGACTAAATTGCAACATACCGAAACCCTCGTCGCACTTTACAATTCTATCAGTCAGAATGCCTTGACTTAGTGAAGAAGCAAAAATATTATCTGTTTTTCTATTGCTCCTAGTTTAGTATAAAACATTTTGGTGCAATTTTGTTAATATGACACAGTTCTAACACATCTGCCGTTGCCCTACAATAAGTGTGCCACCACCTTAGCCAGTTGGAACCGTTTCGTATTATATTTTCCTCAACAGCGACATGTGCGTTACATTTGTTGGGATTTAGGGGGTTGTTATCATTATTAGTTGGTTTTTCGTGTTGATTTGTTTATTTCCTCCATTTGCGCCTTTATTTCCGCAAAGAATCTTATTTTATCTTCCATGCTGGACTAGGAGTGATAGAAAAAAATAGAATGTGCCAGCTGCATCTCGTCCCGGGCATGCTGTAAAATCAGCTAAGAGATTCGAGGGTTTCAGTGTATTGCAATTTAGGCGATGATGGGCTGACAACGCGTCACTATAGCAATATACATAAATCATCTGTAATATAATAATATAACCCTCAACGACCTTTGTTTAGGTCGCTTTTGCTCTGCCTACCCCATTAGGAATAAAAGCGTGATTTTATGTATGCATGTAGGTATGTATGTTTCCGCTAAAAAAAAGCGGTGGACTTAGTTCTGAATGAAACAGTACGGGGTTGTTAATATTTAACATCACCCTTAGCAAAGAGCTTAACGTGCACTCTGCAGCACGAAATCATCTGATCAGTAAGATAATTATTTACATGAGATTAACGGAGGGATAAATTGATTATGTCGCTTATTATACACATGGAATTTGAACCCACAACCTTAGAATCGACAGCTAAGGCTCAAACGACTACACCACAAGGGCAGTTGTAACTCGAATAAAAAAAATATTTCAGCCAATGACAAGGAAAGCGTGAAAAATTCCGTCAAGTCATTTAACTTAATGAACTTGTATGGGAGGTTGTTAAGGACCGAGGTATTTCCGGTTCCGGAAAAAAAATCGTTTACTTTTAATGGTTACATCGCTCTTAATTTTGGAAATTGGTTTTTGGTACTTTTCCAAATGAAAATTAACTGTATTTTTCAACATTATTCCCATTAGCTATATAGTATGTACAAGTGGTACGTATTTACTTAACTTATAAATAAATAAGTAAAAAACATAAAGTCTTCTTATAAAATCGTTGACGGCCAGCCAACCCCGTAAGGTTACAGGCTTGATTTTATGTATGTTTGTAATAAAATTCTCTTCTTTTTATCCCGAAAGATAGTTTTATTACTATTATATTTGTTTACTTCTAGACCTTCGTCGTACAAAGTGTATGTTACGACCGAAATGGCGTTACAACAAAATTTGTGACCGAAAGAGCTTTCCATGATACATGGATGGGATATAGTCCTAATGCTTATGTACTATGGTACACAAAAGTAGCTACAAATAGACAAAATTTCATATTAGACTAGAAGCAGTACAAAAACCTAGAAATTGTCAGCCGCTTCTCTTCCCGAACAAATGAAAAAACCAGTTCCATCTCAAATTCTTCTCAAAATTTTCCATACTTCTCAGAATTTGCCAAACAGTAAGTAGGTATAGGCCGAGAATTCCGTACTTGTAGTTGTTCGTAATAGACATGCGATGGGCTGACAACTTGCCACTATAGGGATACACATTGCAATCAAAAATTGCCCTCAATATTTCTCAGACGTGGCGAAGGCTTCTTTTATTTTCGTTCTGCGCTCTGCCTAACCCGTAAAGACGTGACTTTACGTATGTATGCAACTCACGCACACAAAGGTAATGTGCGTGCAGGTACATGTAATTTAGCTTCTAAATTCTATTTTATTTCTAAATTCAGTTTTACTTAGTTTCACTTCGTTTCTATTTGAATTCAAGCTTTTCCAATACAAAATGAAGTCTCTGGAAACTGTATAGAAAACTTTCACTTCTCATTATCTTCATACAATAACTACACCAATCAAGGCCTATACAATTTCACGGAAAATTAATATAAACTTCATCGGTAGCAATAATTAATTCAACTTTGGTATGTTTTGGTAAAGTTAAATTAAGTTTGGCTTTGGTTGAACTAATTTTATTATTAACTACGCCACAGTTTTATAACATAAATATTTGTCAAGAAATTTGAAGAAGTATCGACGTTTACAGTCAGATTTTGGGTAAAACCATTAATCTAGTAGATAACGCAAGTATTTTTAACTCACGACGTCACGACTGCCACTTGAACATACTTCTGAGTTCAAATGTATACGCTCACTGCCTAGTGTGCGCGAGTCAGCATAGTAAACCTGTAGTTACGCACACAAACGCGCGTGTCTGCACGCACAATCACGAGTATGGCCGAGCGGCAGTCGTGAGATAGAAATATTATAACAGCCTGAACCTCCGTTTATCTTAGTTTTGGGTCCGACTGAAAACGGTTTGCTTTCATTATTCTTTATTTATTGTGAAAAAGTAGGTAAAACTTAAAAAATGGTAATAAGACAAAAACAAAATTTCCTAACCACTAGTTCAAAAACACGCTCCAGACAAAACAGAAGAATAGATTGCGTGATCTCCTCAATCTAAAGATCTGATGTGAAGCCTGTTTGGGAACTTCAGACTTCCGTCTTGAAGGAATAATTAAAACATTCCAAACGTAATTACTTTTTGACGTCTTTCTTTACAGTGACAGAGATAGCAAAACACATTACGTCAGGAATATTAATTTGTTTAAGTGGGATTCAGGGAATATCTGTTGAAAAATTTTGATTCCTTTTTTTTAGTTCTGTTTCAGAAACAAAAACATGGCTTTCTTTCTCACGAAGTGATAAATTAAAAAATATCAACTTAGTGTTCCTCCCAAGGAAATCAAACCTACGACCTCAAGGTGGGGAGCCCATGGCTTAGACTACTAGACCAACGCGCGCCAATTCTCGGCGTTTCTGTCATGCTCGCTTGAGAACTCCGCAAAGTCGCTTAAATTCGAAAGGGCTCAAAATAAATAAACTCTAAATCAAAACCGTAAAAAAAAATACTAAACCTACGACGACAGTCCAAAGGGCAATAACTTAGTTTTCGTCTCATACGCAACACGGCCTAAGCGCGAAACCTTGTAACTGGAAATGAGAAAAAAGGGCGTAAAGATGGTTTTTATATAAAAAGCTTTACCCCTCGAATCAAGACCTCTGGGTCAGATATGGCGGGTCGCCGGTTTATAGCCAGTTGAAGGGTTAGGCCCGATGGCTTCTGGATATAGGGATGGGGCACAACAAAATTGGCGGGCTGTTTCTCTGATGGATATTGCAGGATTATCTCGTGCCGTTTGACCTTCACGATCTAGAAGGATTCCCGCGCCTCTGTGGTCTTGTGGCAGACTCAGAAGTCGGATGAGAAGAACTGGGTTCGATTCCCAAAGGGGGATCACAAAGTTAGTTGTGAATTTATCCGTTGCGAGGTTTTCCCCAATTTGGTTAAGTCAATGGATACTGAGTCACCTGCTCGTCTCGTCTGTAAGAAAAAAGAATTTTGTGCTTCGGAGGGTACCAACGTAACGTAGAATGTTCCAGCGGTTTTGCTTCCCGGGCATACTGTAGGATACAGTCGAGGGAGACGAAGGTTTAAGTAAATAGTAGTTTCAACTTTCTGAAATGATCTTGAATGTTGTCAGACGTGGCAAAAACGCCATAGGCATTTTTGTGGTCGTTGGCCCTCTGTCTAGTCTATACCTACCCCGTAAAAGAAACAGGCGTGAACATAAAGGTATGTGAAATGTATCTCTATGTAAGAAATAACTATGAAACTAATATTTTGTATCGATACAATTAGCATTTTTTTGCCCAACCTTACACCGTGACAATAATGGAACAGGACTATTTTACGAGTGCCTTTTATTCAAATTCGTTAGTTCCGGATCCAATAACCAATCCAGACCCGCTATATTTCTTGACCCGCGCATATACAAGAAGGGTTTTGCATACAGGATGTTAGGAAAAGTGTTAAGTTTTACTTTGGTAAGTATATTACAAATGTCTTTTCTATTAATTAAAATAATGCTTTTGAAGCTCTGTCTGAATCGTAATCGTATTATTCAAGCCTTTGTTTATGGCTTGAATTTAGTGTTTGCAATGAAGCTATGAATTCCTATTTAATGTGCAAAAACTATTATGTAAATATTTACACTTAAAACTCACTCTGAGGTAGTTAAGATTTGTTAACGATATTCGTTGTACTTAGATATGTTGTACTTATATTCATTGTAATGAAATTGAAGTCTTATAGGTATTATAATAAAGTGGAAGTAAAATTTGTATCTAATTAACATAACATAACATAGAATAATAAGACAAACTACTACTACTAACATAATATGGAACTCTGTTTTCTGAAATAAATATTTTGAATTTGAAAATTTTGAATTAGAGATAGATAGATAGTTATTGCGAACAGTGGCCGATGGAAGCTGTGAACAGAGACGCCTGGAGAGATAAGGGGGAGGTCTTTGCCCAGCAGTGGGACGATTTATAGGCTATTAAAAAAAAAAAAAACTTTGTACTTCGCCTTACACCCTGTATAATCTTGACCCGCGCATACAAAAGAAGGGTACGATATATGTCTACGACTTACATTACGTTTAACGACAGTGATAGTTTCTAATATTCCGAATCACCTGTGCCCCCCCACCCTTCCCAATTTACCCCTTTTTTTAGAGCTATGTTGCGTAAGGATCTTAAGTTAGCAGTTTCTGAGATTTGCGAGACGGGAAGGTTTATGAAGGTGAATTTTCGTATTTTTTTTAAGCGTTTATTTAAGAACAGATACACAAAATTATGCCTTCGCCCCTTACGGGGCAGGCAGGCCGTAGAAAGCCTAGTAAAAGGCGTTATCACCACGGCTGCTAAATACTGTAGGTTGTCTATTATAGGTTGTCAGTTGTCAGTCACAACACATTATCCCTTTGTTGGTTTTACAGCATGCCCGGAAGGAGAAGCAGCTGGTACATTCTATGTTTTTATCGCTTCCAGTCCAGCATGAAACGTACTTACATAGGTATATTTAAGTTACCAACCTTACAAAAACCCTACAGACGTAAATCTCTTTAAATGCAGCACTTATTTTTCCCTTTCCTTAGGCACACATCTGCATCACTAAATTCACAATTACACGCAAACTCTGTACAGCGTCTAAATATTCAATTTCATCTGCTCGCCAACTTTCAAAGCGTGAATTCCAGTCGTTTACAAGACTTACTGTAACTTTGCCTCTTTGCCTCCAGTTTTGTATGTTAAGCACTCGTCGTTATAACTACTCTGGGTGTTGTTTAAACTCCTGCGACTTCTTTTTACCCGACTGTAAAGGAAGGGTTATGTTTTTCGCGCGTATCTTGTATGTAATGTATGTATGATATTTCTTTATTACCTCGTATCTCAGAAATGGCTGGATGGAATTCAACAATGAGGGTATCGTTCGATTGGTCTTAAGCACCCAAGTGTTCTTAGATAGGTGTAATTTTTCAAAAATCAAAATGGCGGATTTTAGGCGCAAAATTGTGTCTTCAAATATATTTTTTTCAACTAAACCTATCGAATGGGGTATCAAAATAAAGGTAATTAAAAGGAGATTACAAAAATATATATGATTCATTTGTGAACGCTCAATTTTATAAAATATAATGAATTAGAACATGTTTTTATAGGCACTACAGTCTGTTTTTTTTTTCTTAAAAGTACTTGTTGGCATCTGTTTTGAGCCGGCGGTATTCCAGTTATGTTCTTTGGCAGCTTTGTCTTTTGTAATGTTATCTTGTTTCTTTGCAATCTTTTTCAGTCTTGTGGGTTTTGGAAGCAACGATAAAATATTTTTTTTATATTCATCTGATGGTTTGTGAAGTACAGAGTCGTTTTACTTGTTATAATGAGTTGAATCATTTTTGGTCAAATTTTTTCTGAGTAAGTTACTGAGTAACTTAGCAACCATTTCAAGAAGCACGATTTCTAAAGTTTGAAGAACTGTAACTTATTGTAATAAAACTATTTTTATCGGATTTAAGTTGTGTTTTTTTTTTTCAACGTTTCGAACCCTTTCCAGGGGTCGTGGTCGCGGAAGACTTCTTCTTCAGAAAAAAATAGTTTTATTAAAACATTTCAAGAAGGCTACTCATAATACGTGTGTAATTCTTAAAAGATTTTTCTCTCTAAAAGAACAGCCATATTTCACTAGACCTGATATTTTCT
Organism: Scrobipalpa atriplicella; assembly: GCA_029255725.1. Taxonomy (NCBI): domain Eukaryota; kingdom Metazoa; phylum Arthropoda; class Insecta; order Lepidoptera; family Gelechiidae; genus Scrobipalpa; species Scrobipalpa atriplicella. Next base: position 5,151 of record JARACY010005123.1, on the reverse strand, counting down.
TTTAAAACTAAAGTAGCAACTTCCTTACTGACTGTAAAACCACTACTCATACATCACAGACCTCCTTACTTGCAATATTACGACTAAATAATTCTTTCCTAAACCACAGTAGAGGAAAGGTAACAGAAAAGAAACTTCGTCGAACCTATTATAAGTTTTACTTATTCATTTATTTAAGAATTTTCTGTACACAAAAACATCATAAAAATAGGACATAAAAAACAAGGACACAACAGGCACTGCTTATTTCTGAAATGAAATTTCTTACAGCAGACCTACAGAAGTGATAAAGTAAGTAATACAGTAAGATTCGAGATCGTTCAATGTAGGTACTCTATTGATGTAGCGTTTAGTCATCATTAGTCATAAGGGTTAATATTAGTCAGTGTAAAAATAGGAGAATCAGAGCCCCACACTCGAGAAAATGCAGCCTGCCAAGCAGCGTAGAATTAATTCAGAGAGATCATGGCCCGCAGTTGACTTTTAGTGGAAGTCGTAGTAGTATAAATACATTTTACTGTTATTTTCCTCTACTGTCGCTTATTAAACTCTATACTTATGTTTCCGTGTTGAAAATAAGTCTGGTACGAAATGACCTGCTAACATAACTAGTTTGTGTACCTTCATAATAGTTACAAGAGTGTTGACGTGACTTCAACCACTTAAAGGGCATCTATTGCTTGCTATGCTGGACTGGTAGCGATGGGATAACACAGAATGTTCCAGCCGCTTCTCTTCCCGGGCATGCTGTAGATATTAGTAGAGGATGGCGAGGGTTTTGGGGAATTGTAATCTAGGATAACAGGCTGACAACCTATCACTACTTACAGCAAGTATAACAAAAATTACCCTCAAGCTTCGTCGAAATGCCCTGTAATGAGGTCGTTGACGCTCTACCTATTTCTTACATACATACATACATAATATCATGCCTTTATCCATAATGGGGTAGGCAGAGCAAAAACGACCTAAACAATCATTCCGCCACGTCTGACAAGTTTTGAGGGTCATTCATAACAGATTATTATATATTTTGCTATAGTGACAGACAGGTAGTACAATACACTGAAACCCTCGAATCCCTTAGCTGGTTTTTACAGCATGCCCGGGAAGAGATGAAGCTGGAACATTCTATGTTTTTCTATCACTTCCTGTCCATCATGGACGGTATTTCTTACAGGTGTTACTATATTTTGTATGTATGGATCAATCGCTTTATTTGAATGGTTTGAGTTGCCTCTAGTGATCTAGAAGGCCATTCACAATTTAGTGGTCTCTGGTTCAAAACCGTTTTGATAAAAAAAACTCAAAGAAGTTTGATCCAATATTTTGTTCAAAAATCTCAAATTACCATTTGTCTTTAAAAGATGACTAAAAACATTCTTGTTCAACATTCTTTCTGCTTCCCGATAAGAATCGACCACTTAACCCCGTTGCTGCTGCCCCATTTTTTTATACACCATGTGACCTCTACCGAGAGTTATCAATAACTTTTTGTTGAGATTTTAACCCGCAATGCGTCAGATTTAAAATAAGCTAGATAACGCAAGCCATCCAAACAAGGGAGTAAGAGAAGTTTAGGCAATGGTAAAACTTGACGCGACTTCTTGTTGGCCAATGTTGTGCTAGAATTATTAATAAAAATGTGTTATAGGTATATTTATAATTTTTTTGAAACACTATTATGAAATATTAACACTTTAAGGCTGGCGTGAGTCGTGAGGTTCTCGTAGGAAGACAAAAAAATACACGCACAGTTTTCATACCTTGGCCTACCTAGTTTAGTGATTTTAATAATTGTTATTATTTTTATTAAGTGTAATTTTAAGCTATATTGGACAGTGTTAATTTTGTTTACGGTATCTAGCCTAATCTTAATCTGCGCTCCCGGCTCAGTATATCTTTTTTATCGTGCCAAGATACCCGGGGAGGATGTTCTATCAATATTTAAGAGGGTTTCGGACGAGAAACATAACTTTTCTCATACTGTTTGCAAATTTTATATCAGGGGTGAGATTGCGTCTATGAGTGTGAAGGAGAAAGAAGACGGTAAAAAAGAGTTAGAAGATTTCGTTAGTGATGTGCCGGAAAGAATAATTTAGAGCTCTTTTAGGAATAATATCAGTAGTTTGCGAAGTGCGAGACTGTAAAATAAAAAAAAAAATGTTGGTGCACTCACTGTGTTATTTTATTTCTGAAAATATAAGAAACAACAAATCAAAAATTCTACCGCAGACAGGATCATGTTATTGCTCATAAATGTAATATTTCTTGATGAATTTTGAAATAAAATATTCGTACCGATACGAATACCACCAAAAAATACCGAATACGAATCGACACCCATGTCACATCACTAGGTAGATGGTGCAGTGGCAGTAAAAGTTCATTGTTATGGTCAAAGTCTAGTGCTAAGAAGAAGTGTGCTAGCTCCACCCATTTTTATAAAGATTTTATTCATAGAAACTTCCACTCAGAGACCTACAAAAAAGGTCAACGCCCTTTTATCGATATGTTTGCAACAAGTTCTACTATTATTATGAGTCCTTTAAAATCACTCCTTTATCCCTTACGGAGTAGGCAGAGGCGCTCTCGCCACCAAGACTGACAAAAATTGAGGGCAATTTTAGATTATAATGTGTATCGCTGTAGTGACAGGTTGTCAGCTTACAATACAGTGTAACCCTCGAATCCCTTTTGCTGACTTCAACGGCTTGCCCGGGAGGAAGGGCACCTGGAACATTCTATGTTTTCTATTACTCTCAGTCCAGTATAAGATAAATAAATGTAAAAAAAAATAAGACTTTTTTTAAACTTTAAACATCAAAGGCTGGTGTAATGAAAAAGAAAGCTCAAAACTGTTTTTAAAAATGGCGGTAGGTACATACTTAACATTTCTAATTTATGCATTTTTATCACTAATATAACTATCAGAATTCTCTGTTGCATTTGAAGGCTTCAGATTAATATTCTAGCTAACAGAACAAGTTATTTTAAAATTAGATTCTTCACTAGACTGTAAAAGCGATTGATCGAAGATTTTCTTCAACAAAAGTCCTTGATGTATGAAATATTTCGTATTTTCGTATACTCTCTATATTAGTTTCTGTTCCGTAAAATAAACCAGACGAAGCCAAAGTATATAAAAATGGAAAAGTAATTCCGTCTGTCAGTTTCTTGCTCTTTCACTCCTAAAACAGTCAAACGTACGTAGTATCACTGAAATTTGGTAGAACGATGTTATCTTGGAGACGAACAATGGACATAGGACGTAGGTAGGAACATGCATGGAACTGGAGTCAACTTAAAAGATGATTTTCTCCAATTACATTAACTCCCATGCTGGACTGGGAGTTATAGAAAAACATAGAATGTGCCAGCTGCATCTCCTCCCCCCGGGTATGCTGTAAAAATCAACTAAGGGATTCGAGGGTTTCAATATTGTAATTTAGGCGATGGGCTGACAACCTGTCACTATAGCAATATACAGATCTATCTGGAATAACCATTAAAACTTGTCAGACGTGGCGGAACGACCTTTGATTAGGTCGTTTACGCTCTGCCCACCCCATTAGGGATGATGGCGTGAATATTATGTATTATGTATGTATGTACATGATCTGTCAAAAACATGGTGTTGTGCAGCCAAAGATCTATCACGTAGAACAAGGAGTTCTGAGGGTCACACATGTTGCGACTTTACTTTAAGTCGTTTAGAGAGTTTTTAATCTGAGTTGGCAGCCATGTTGGCGGCGTTGGTTTTTTTCTTTTTTCCACTTTTATTATGTAGCCTGTAATGTGTCCCACTGCATCATCACTGCGGAGCAAAGGCCTCCCCTCTCCACATTTTAAAGTGAAATTGACATTCTTTTTATAATCAACCTTTTGTCAAGCAAAATATGTCGAACTAAATTAGATCCCACTATACCCACTGTGGATTTACCACCGACCTAGATTGGATATACACTAGGGCTATTAACTACAATGACCGCCCGAAGTTCAAACTCCCGCTCGACACCCGTTCAGTGTGACGCAACCTCAAAACTTAGCCAGCTCATTTTCCGTAGCAACATCCAGGATAACGTAATTGGCACCAGCCTTCTCCAAGCTTCCAAGATTATCCTTACAACTCCCAAGCTTACAGACTTCAGCTTGAAACTTCAGCTTTCTTTCAAACTCGTCCGTTTTGTCCAAGTTTCCGTGTTAAAAAGCACGTCGTCTATGGATAAAACTTGGATGGTAGTTGGAAATTAACCCGCGTCTTTCGAGGAATTTGTAAGGGTTAAGTTTTTTGAGCTTTTTGAGTTTAAATGTTGGAAACCTAAGCTCTATTGGAATGTTTTTGAAGTTATTGTGGTTTGCTAATGGGGCAGGTTTAAGTTTAGCTGAAGTGGGGCTTAGTGCAATAAAAGCTGAAATTTGTCAAGTATTATAAAAAGCTAAGGAATAGTAATTTGCCCAAAGTATTCCGGAAGGTACCACTAAGCAAAAAAGGTTTAAAGGTGATTATCTTTCAATACTACTGTTTTTACGTCAATTTAAAATAATTAACACATCAATACCTAAATTTTGACGAGTCTTCAATAAATACAAACATAAATACCTGTACCTACGTTTGGTTTGACATACATACATACATAAATCACGCCTTTATCCCTAATGGGGTAGGCAGAGCGTTAAAAACCCAAGTTTTGAGGGTAGTTTAAGAAAGATCTGAAATCTGGTTTGACAACCTAGATATTTATGTCATATTTTCAAAATAATCTACAAAGGATATTACTTACATAGTTTTGTAAAAAAAACTCTTACGAAAGATCACATAATATTACAAAAGGTGCCTATTCCAGAAAATTATTCCTTGAAACAAAATTTGCCCAGACAGAACTAGAATAAGGAAATTACAGTAATAATACAGAAACGTCACACGTTACAATAAAAATAACTATCACGTAGCACCATACGTGCGAACCATCCTCTTGAAACGTGGCATATTATTACGTCGTAAAAAACTGTATAAAGAGTCGGGGAAACTAGTTTAAAAGTCATATTATTATGAGGAGCTTTGGAAAAACCAATCTTTGAGTGTACTGTGATACTCTGAAAAAAGTTAGGGAACATGTTGTTTTATTAAAGAGAGGTAGTGTTGTGATA
>JARACY010005122.1:0-23317 GCA_029255725.1 Scrobipalpa atriplicella | reverse complement strand
TTTTGAGATTTTATTTATTTTTTATTTTTTTATTTTATTATATATATATATATGTTGCCCTGGTGGGTACACTCTATGGTTCTGCAGGCAGGATCGGTTAGGTTACTATAGGTGCAATTACAGTATTTCAATGATATAGGAGTGGTGCTCGAACAAAGTTTGGAGCACACCCTGGTCAAATTCACATCGCGGTGAAAAAAAACCAAAATGGCGGAAAACAAGATGGCCGCCATACAAAATAAAAAGTCAAATATCTCCTAAACAATGAGAGATAGATGGAGAGTGCTCGAATAAATGTTATAGTAAATGATAGTTGGTAACTTTCGGTGATCACGAAAATCCAAGATGGCGGATCCAAAATGGCGCCTGATAAAAAAAATGCTCCGATCAGGCTGCAATTTGGCTGGTGAGAGGTCATTGAAGTACTAATTCGATATTTATAGTTCGGTTTTTAAATCCACCGATTTCCAAGATGGCTGCCATACAATGGTTTTTTGTATCAAGAACTTTGATCAGGTCTGGCGTGGAAACAGTTGCTCGTAGTGGGAGTGAATAATACTATTCTGTATTTGAATATGTTGTATTATTATTTCTGTGGTCCTCTCCCCCAATACGAGGAACTGTTTACGCGCCAGAATCGATTAAAGTTTCTTTAAATATTCTTAGCAAATATTCTTGCGCCAGAGCTGATCAAAGTTCCCCATACAAAAACCGTTGTATTTAAAGAAACTTTAATCGATTCTGTCAGGTTAACAGTTCCTGGGAGAGGACCACAGAATTAATAATACTACACATTCAAATACAGAATTTTACTATTCACTCCCACAACGAGCAACTGTTTCCACGCCAGACCTGATCAAAGTTCTTCATACAAAATACCCTTGTATGGCAGCCATCTTGAAAAACGGTGGATTTGAAAAACGAACTATAAATATCGAATTAGTACTTCAATGACCTCTCACCAGCCAAATTGCAGCCTGATCGGAGCATTTTTTTTATCAGGCGCCATTTTGGATCCGCCATCTTGGATTTTCGTGATCACCGAAAGTTACCGACTATCATTTCCTATAACATTTATTCGAGCACTCTCCATATCTCTCTTCGTTTAGGAGATATCTGACTTTTTATTTTGTATGGCGGCCATCTTGTTTTCCGCCATTTTGGATTTTTTTCACCACGATGTGAATCTGACCAGGGTGTGCTCCAAACTTTGTTCGAGCACCACTCCTATTTTATTAAAATACTGTAATTGCTCCTATAGTAACCTAACCGACCCTGCCTGCAGACCCATAGAGTGTACTCACCAGGGCAAAATATCTCAAAAGTTATCTTAGGATGTGTACAACTAGTCTGAGACCCATTCATCCCATCACGCGAGAGTGCAAGCTTTTTCGGCTAGCCGCCGTACTATAACATAAACCCACGTAATGTAATTATACCAAGAATAAAAAAGCCACTCCTACTTCCCCTCTTGTCCCGCCCTAACCCCTTGCCATAGAAGTTCATAATACCTATAGGAAATACATACTTGGGAAGCTGTAATAGTACATTACGATATAAGTGCGGTGGGTTGATCATTACAGCCGAGGCGATATTGCTAGCCCGAGCCGTAGGCGAGGACTACAAGAAAGCAGAGGCTGTAATTATCAAACCGCACGTATGTCGTACGACGTTTTATAACATATTTGCGAGGAAATAGCTAAAAAATTAAAACAATACAGCTAAAAGAAAAAACGCGCGAAATAATTTTTACTCGTTCACAAATTAATTAGGATGCGCGCGCATCAACGCTTTCTTTTTTAAGCCATAGTACAAAGAAACAAAAACCAGCCAGCATTACTAACAAAGTAAATTAATATTTCTTTGATTTTGTTACAGATAAATGGTTGTAATTTATTGTAAAAATTAATTAAATTAAAGAATTCAATGTTTATTTTATTATACTTTATCTCCCAAAGTTAATTTTATTTATAAAATGTTGACCACTTTTCTGCCATAAAAACTCTTTGCTAAGATTTAAAAAAGTACCGTTCGATAAACCGTGCGTTTTACCTAATAAAAAAAAACTCGTGTGTTTTACAGCACTCGTGCATTTTACATTACGATTACGCACAAGTACGTAATAAGATACAATAAAATATTGAAATTGGTGTAATAAGAGACCCTTTACGAGCAAATGTGTTATAAAATATTGTTTACTATGAGCTTTAACGAAAAGAAGCTCTTTAATACTTATTTTTCGTTTCCACCCGTAAATTCGGGTGATAATGGGTTAAAACCGGGTAATAACCCAAATCACCCGGTTTTAACCCGGGTGGATTGTTTGGGTTTTTACCCACTACCCATCTCTAGATTCGAACCACGACCCTATTCACAACACCATCCGGGCTTCAGTAGCGAAGCTATACGAAACTTGTAATGGATAAATTATTTTAAAAATATCCCTTACACCAACTCGCATATATTATCAGCTACTGTGTCAAAGGGATTGAAGTTTTTACACTGAACTGCATAAATCAATATTGTTGTTATTATTAGTTTAATGAACCTATGCATTTATTTATTCGTTATTTCGCAAGGTTATTTTCTGTTGTAACCACTGCACTGTTGTGACAATGTCATTAAGGGTCGTATTTATAATTAGCTCTCAAGAGTGACACCGAATTTGAGTTTGTATCAGAAATGTCATTCCAGTACAAAATTACCTGTCAAATCCGCACACAGTATTGCTCTCAATCTTGAGATCGCTTTATAAATACGAGCCTAAGAACAGCCATGGAGTTTAGGTTTAGTCACAGTTTAGTGACAACAAAGTCAAGACGCTCATTATTAAAAACTCTCAGTCATCTCTCAGTCTCAGGCTATTACCTCCATGGGCTAAACTAATGGGGTCAATTCTAGGTGCCATATCGCTAAAACTAAAATTAAAACTAATTAAAATCTATCTCTCTCTTTTAAAATAATAAGATAGAAAAAGGACAGGTACTTATACTCTATGGTTTTAAACTATTTCTGAATTATTTTGCACTTTTCCTCTGTATTTTATCTGCCATACATGGCGGTTATATTTGACAGATAACGCGTCAAAACTTGGTAAAATCATTTTTTTTTTAAAGTTCTCCCATATTATAAGTAGAGTATAATTGAGTATAATCGACAACCAAAGAGTATAAATCTCATGTCCTTTTTTAAACTTTATAATCTGAAAGAGACAGACAACTTAAATTTAGATGGCATCTAGAATCAAGCTCATGTTACTCTGTGCTAACACTTTAAAATTTAAAGTGAGACAGAGTTAAAGTTTAAACCAATAATGCTTTGAACTGAACAACAGTTTTTTCTCAAACATGCATGAAAATAGTCTTATTCCTTATGCAAAATCAATACGCAAACTTTGACATTTACGGTTTCTCAAATAAAAGTTTTCATAGAAATCGTCTTTTTCAAATTTCGAACAACAAAGCGCTCCGTCAAAGTACAAAACGCCATTCCTCCATGCCAAAACTCTCCAGCAAAGTACAAAACGCCATTCCTCCATGCCAAAACTCTCCAGCAAAGTCCAAAACGCCATGACTTCATGCCAAAACTTTTTTTTCTAAGTACACTTGCGTTTAGTTTCAACCATTTGCATTTGTGTTGACCAAGCACTGAGGCTGTACGCCATAGATTTTTTATTTATGTATTTCCTTGCATTAATTTGAGAAAAGCACTATGTAAGCCTCGGCGGAAATAGCAATTGCCTGACTCGTATTATTGAATACAATCCCTACTCGTCAGTCAATTGCTGGTTTTCCATGCCTCGACAACAATGTACTATTATTTAGGTTGGAATAACACTACAAGATAGCTCGCCTCATATGTCTCTTTTCTATTTCTAAACTCATAAAATAACAGAACTCCTAATTTAAAATTAGTTTATGCTAGTCAGAATCAGCATACTATTTAAATACTTACATTAAACAAAACGCCGTAAAAGCACATAACGCACTTTGTAAAAACAACATTCTGAAGAAAAATCTGCCAAGATTAATTCATAAAAACTTATACATGTGGACTGAATTCAACTTTCAAACTTAATTTTAATTTTTAAACAAGACTTAACAATAATTAATTTTATACTTATGACTTATTCGCGTTAAAAAAAAACATAAAACAAACAAACTCAAAAATCTTCGAATTAGGTTTTTTTACAATAGTTTAATGTGTCCGTCTTAGACTAAGCCTTTTCCTTCTGCATGTGAACGGCATGGAATGTATTGTAACGGTAGACTCCCTGCTGAATACGATGCCTTTTCATTGTAAACAGGTCTGTCGCCATTTTATTATCAGTTTAAAACAAGAACTATAACATGTAGAAGAAAACTGTTTATGACGAGAATGATCCACATTAAATTTCCTATTATTCAGTTCTAGTATTATTTTCATAGGTCTAAAAAATCGTTTATGAGAAATGCCTTTCCAAACATTTTTCTTGAATTGTTTTGTCACCGGGCAGAATCAAGGTCAGCAGGGCTTAGGTATTTAGTCTTTAAACATCCGATGTAAAACCGTTACATTCCATGCCGTTCGAGGACATGGTTTGCTCATTTTTTTTAACAATTTTTTTTTCAAGTGTTTGTATTCTCAGAACTTCGTATTTTTTACCGAATATATTCCTCAAACTATAAGCTAGGACATGGTTTGCTCCCTTTTTTGAAGTTTGGTGTGTATTTTTTTAAATCGCATTTTTGTGCGATTTTGTAAATTTTTTGCGGGACCGTGGACGTAAGCGCCACGCTGTGGCGCGCGCTAATTTGAACGATATGACAATAGCGTTACGTACGAAATTTGGACGGCTCGAAATCGACTTGCGTATCTGACATTGGCTTTCGCCTTAAAACCGTAATAATAGAGACAGGGCACTTCATTTGTTAGAATAGAAAAACCAATCACAAAAAATGGCGCTACAATCACATAACTTTATTTCTCACGCGCAAAGGTTAACCTACATACGGCCTATAGGTCACAAATCAACTTCGCCAACTAACTACTACACTGTGGCTGTGGCATGTCTAACCAATTTTGTGATCAATTGTTGCCAAGTTAGGGTTTGGTTAAGTTGGTAACAGAACAGAGGTGGCGCCACTTTTTGCGATAAATTAATTGTATCTCAAATACAGATAATCAAGACACAAATAGACGAGTCGAAGAATGCAAAAGCATGTGTACTCCAGGGCTAACTTACTTTGGGCCAACGTGCTTCTAGGCTAATATAAATTTAAATTAGCCTTGTCATTTTCTTAAATCGGAAAATAAAAATATGTTATAGAATAGAAATGACTTGTATTTTTGCAAACCAGGTGAAAAAGGTCAAACATATAAAACCTAAACATATTGCTATCGATTTGTAGAGAGCAGAACTTAACTTATTCTTGACTAAAAATTATTGCCGTCCCTTTCTGTTCCCTCATTAAAGAGGTATAGACTTATATAAGTTAAGTCGAGATTTTTGCAACTACGAATTGCTACTAATATCACCACAACATCTTACTAATAGCCTAATCAAATTTAATTTCCCATTTAGTGGCTTACACTAATTACCTACATACTTACCGGGTACGGGTACCGTTCAAAAATGCAACTTATTTTTACGCGAAGTACTTAGTCTAAATCATAAAAAAACATAGAATGTGCCAGATGCATCTCCTCCCGGGCATGCTGTAAAAACCAGCTAAGGGATTCGAGGGTTCCAGTGTATTGCAATTTAGGCGATGGGCTGACAACCCGTCACTATAGCATTATACAATAATATCTGTTAATAAACCTCAAAACTTGTCAGACGTGGCGGAACGACCTTTGTTTAGGTCGTTTTGCTCTGCCTACCCCGCCTACTTACCTAAGGCGTGACTTTATGTATAAAAAGAAACTCTAGTTCATAGTATTTCTACCTATCTCTAATAGTAATCAATAATATTCTATAAATAACTCTATAGCTACATGCCAACATGTCCGATGATAGTGCCTGTTATAGGAAAGGTCTGGAGAGGTCAACTATGCTTAATAGGGGTCAGGGTGAGATCTATTGGTGTTAAAACCCTGGGGATTTTCACTCGTGTCTTTTTTCTTCATAGAAATTTGAGGGATCCAGTCCGGAAGTGACGGAAAGCCGGAAAGTAAAGAATTTGCCTTTTTTTTTAAATTCGGAATGGGTTTGCCCTTGACTCTAGACACCTAGGTCAGGAATGACCGTGACAGAGTCGACGATGGAGCGAGCAAACCCAGAGGATGCCTGTTAAGGCACTGGCATTCTCACTTAGTTAATACAGAATGAACGAATGAATGGAATGTGCTCCTGTCATAGGCGCTATTCTAATGAATGGAATGTGCTCCTGTCATAGGCGCTATTCGAATGAATGGAATGTGCTCCTGTCATAGGCGCTATTCTAATTTTTTTTGCAATATTATGGAGGAATTGCATGTTTAATGTTTATTTTTAAGTGTATTGTTATTGTTTCCACCCAAATGAGAGAAAAGTACTGTACTAATCTCAGCCAAAATAAGAGTCCTCCCACCGATTTTCGGTGATGGCGGCCAATCTCCCAGAGACGGGCAAACTGCGCAGGACTAGTTTTTAGTGCCCAAGTGTTCGCGCTACACACAGGTGCACTCTCTATTCCTTCAGTCTCTTATTCTGATGGGACAGATTGACTGACACGACCAGAGAGAAATCAGGCGCAGGACCGACTATTTACATGCCCATCCGACAGCATGGATCATCTTACTTTTCGGACAATCAGGTGATCAGCCTGCAATACCTTAACCAAACTAGAAACAACAACACAAAGTCATTGTCCCCCGCCGGGAATCGAACTCGGGACCTCCGGGTCGTGAGCCCATGGCTCAGACCGCTAGACCACGGAGGCAGTCCTTGTACGACTGTAGTAGAACTCACTGTTGTGTCGTATTGTAGGTACTTGGTACTTGTAGGTAGGTATATCAAACGCCACATTTATCCGACCGAACCCACGGGAATAAACCTATTGCGACTCCACATTCCCTTTATTAAGCGAAAGCCTAAAGGTCACACAAGGTCGCTTAGCACATTACCGTAAAGGTCGGGTCGTTTAATATTTAATGAAAATGTTGGCTCTAAGAAACTCTAACATGTTGAAGTTCAGAGGTTACAAGGTTACAAGGTACCTATCTTAAATGACAAGAACAATCGGTGGTAGTTGATACTCGATTTGTTAAAAAAAGTTTTATAATAACTCTGCGTGCGATAATTTCAGACTACTGCTGCAAATCTGGATTTAGACTGGACCCATGGTGGACCCAAACAACATTACCAAAAGGGATAAAAACGCAAAGCTAATTGCAGATGGCGCCACTGTTGAGTGTTGCAAAAGGCAAAAGAGACCAATGAGAAGAAACTGACAGAGAGTCTGTACCTTTCTCTTGAAGGAGAAGGGTATCTTTGACTCCACGTGTCTCAATATTAGACTCTCCCTTATATAATTTATCAATAATTTACGTGACATTGGCAGAATTGTGACTAGACTGACATTGATTTGATATCGATATTGACAGATTACTGACCAATCACAGGAAAAAGGAACTCTCAACAGTGGCGCCATTTATTTCAGCCTTTTTATTTGTAAGATATGGCGTATACCTATAATATAATAAGATACGATTCTCATACATACTCATACATACATAAAATCACGTAGGCAGAGCAAAAACGACCCAAAGGTCATTTCGCCACATATGACAAGTTTTGAGGGTTATTTCAAGGTTACTTCAGATGATTAGTTGTCAGCCCATCGCCTAACTAATAAAGTATTTTGATTTGTAGTGTATTGTATTGTAATGAAAATAACACAAATTGTAAGTTAAAAGTTTTTTATTTATACACAATTTTAAATTACACGTCTTATCAGCAAAACGGTTTCATCACAAGAAATAGGTACATTCTCAGTTTACACAGTGCGAGTTTTTAACAGTTTTTAGTCGAAATAGATGCAAAAAGTCGTAATGTGTAAACGCTACAAAAAAGGAGTCAGCATATTGGTAGTTCGTCTTTGAAAACCAACTGCGTCTCTGAAAGACATCTGCGACTTTGAAAGACATCAGCGTCTATGAAAGACGTCAGTTTCTTTAAAAGACTTGAAAGTTTTTGAAAGACTTTAGCGTCTATGAGAGACATTAGTGTCTTTGAATGACATCAACGTCTATGAAAGATAACAGTGTCTTTGAATGACATCCCAACTAACACAAGAAGGTTGCTTAGTAGCTTTATAGCGTATATAATAACAGCTATAAGCTGCAAGAGTCAGCTGCATAGTGCGCTATGGAACCCTTCTGCAGCTGCTATAACCCTAAAGGGGCCCCTTATAGACCTTATTTAATAAGTCCAGTAGAGTTGCATAACAGCGCAAATTATTTCTTTGAACTGCTTTTTCCACTTCTTAAGCACCATAAAAAGTGAAAATTACAACTGACAGCTGAAATTGGCACTAATTGAGTGAACGAATTTAACATTCATCATTCATCCACTCACTCTGCACTGCGGCCTGCAGCAGTCTGCGGCGAAAATTGCAACTTATAGTGAAATATTTAGCTGCTAGTGTTTAAAATGTAATTGTATTGTATTTTATATTACTTGTATGAAGTCTTTAGATAAATATGCTTATGGCAGCGTGTAGTGCAATATTAAAATGGCGGAATAATAGTGAATAACTTATACGATCTCAGTTACGCGGCTTGTGTATGTGAAGAACATTGGCAAATTTAATTTACTGTGAAACGTGTATGGTGTTTTATCAAAATAATTCATGGGCCCTCAATTAATTAAAGATTCTATGAAAATCTAATGAGTTTGTAAACGCGAATTCAAATATTTTAACCAAATTTTGGTAAGTATAATGCTGATTTATGTTAATTTATGGATAACTAACGATAACATGATATTTCCGATCATCCTAAGCTGTGCAGTGTGTTGAAATAAACTAAAATATAAGTACTAATCTAATAATTGTCTCAGATAACCTAAAAATGCTACCACAAAATGGCGTTGATATTGTAGCAGCCTTAGGTTCTTTGTTTCGCTACTGTAGCCCTTTAATGCAGTGTTAAGCGACAAAAATCACTGTTCAGAAGCTCCTATTGCCATTTAAGCTGCTAAATTATCTGCTCTAGAACTTCAAGTTCCATACAATGTCCAATAGAGTGAATATTATATCCTAAAGTGTTAATTTTATACGATTTAAAGCTTGCACCTGCATTGCAGCACCTACTATGAGGATAAAAACGCAAAGCTAATTGCAGATGGCGCCACCAGCGAGTGTTCCAAAAGAGACCAATGAGAAGACGCAAAACTGATATTGACATTGACATTGACAGATTACTGACCAATCACAGGAACCTGACCAATACCTAATATTAAATTCATTGTAATGATAATAATTCCACCGTTCTTCATATTAGAATACTAGACTAGATATATAATCTGTAGTTCTTCATTTTATTTAAAAGTTATTATTTTCTGCCATAAAGCACTGCAGACCCCATAGTAGTTCTATAAATAGGAATTTTACGAGCAGAAGAGCTAATAATACCTCTTATGCATAACAAACATTCTAAGACGTCAATAAGTCACAATTTTCTATCTTATGCAAATCATCGTGGCAAAACATGCCACGGAAGAACTCAAAGTGCTAATAGACATACAATTATATCTACAATGCAGTCTATGGTGGTATAAAATGCCAAGTAAGACCACGATGCGACCTAAAGTGACAAAAAAGATCCTAATCTAACTATTATACAGTTCACGGTGCCATAAGGGTCGCAAAAATCCCTTAGATTTTTGCTGCAGCCATCAGCGATAATTTTACCTGTTATAGAACTCGTGCCTAATTAAAACTCCCTTATGCCACCCTTACAGACATTAGAACTGTAAGAGAAGCTGCAATTTTCACTAATGTGTTAGTTGGGATCAACGTCTATGAAAGATAACAGTGTCTTTGAAAGACATTAACGTCTTTGAAATACATCATAGTGTCTTTGAATGACATCAACGTCTATGATAGACCAGCGTCTATGAAAGACATCAGCGTCTATGAAAAACATCAGCGTCTATGAAAAACATCAGCGTCTATGAAAAACATCAGCGTCCATGAAAGAGATCAGCGTCTTTGAACGACTTCAGCGTCTACATAAGACATCAACGTCTTTGAGAGACAAGGTTTTTTGAAAGACAACAGTGTCTTTCAGACTTTAGTCAAAGAGAGGTTGGCAAAATTACATTTCCTCTACATATTTTACAGGTTAAAGTAGGTACATGTCCAGATGAAGTTACGACAGATAACAGTAAATATTTATCTTTTAATAACTTCCATGCTGGACTGGGAGTAATAGAAAAACGTAGAATGTACCAGCTGCATCTCCTCCCGTGCATGCTGTAAAAATCAGCTAAGGGAATCGAGGGTTTCATTGTATTGCAATTTAGGCGATGGGCTGACAACCCGTCACTATAGCAATATACATAATCATCATCTGTATTAGCCCTCGAAACTTGTCAGACGTGGCGGAACAACCTATGTTTAGGTCGTTTTTGCTCTGCCTACCCCATTAGGGATAAAGGCGTGATTTTATGTATGTATGTATGTTTAATATTCAATACAGAAGAGCAAATCACTTTAGGCCTATAATTTATAGGTCATTGCTGTCACGTTCCGAACTTTGAAATATAAAAGAGATAGACAATAAACTCATGACTTTCACATTACTAATTTGACGTAAGATTGCTTAAAATGACGTAAAAATGGAAGAGCATGCTACATGCCCAATGGGAGCACTTTCACGATACTTGTGAGTTCCTGCAAAACTGGCTAAAAAAACGTTTCTTTGCACGGAAAAGTCTATTGACTATTTATATCATTTCTAATTTTGTCAAATCAATCTTTTTACATATCCAAAAGCTATATTTTATTTATCTGTAGTTAATTTTTCAATAAAGCAGCACTAGCCTTCTAAACTACAAAATTGTGAAGCTATGACCTCCTTCGAGACAGTCTTTGTGCCTGTCCATAGTGTTCTTTTATAGAATGACATTCCTGTCTATTTTGTTTGTTGTTGTGAAAATTGAAAATACAATTACTTATAAATACTTCCTTGATCAGTTTATTATTATTTGAAATGGTAGCAGAGAAATTAAATAAAAAGTAAACTGAGGGTGTTACTTGGCGTATTTTTTCGTTTCGGTGGATAAACCAAAACTGTTCCGAAGATTTGAAAATTCGTCGAAAAAAATTTTTGTTGTCAAGATTGAGAAATCTTTTGCAGATGCTTCGAAAATTCAAATAGGGAACCTGGACGCCAAAAATTTCAACACATGGAAGTTTAGTATTCAAATGGTGATCAAGGGGCTGCCAGGGGCAAAAGATGTGTTGGAAGGAAAAACTCCGAGGCCAATACTACTGCCTAATGCCACACCAGAAGCCAAGGCCAAGTATTTAACAGATGTTCAAGCATACGACAAACTCGACAGCATAATTTCAGTCCTGTTGACGTCAAACTTACCAGATGTCATACTCCAAGGATATGTGGGTTGAGTTACACAGGCTTTATGGAGGCTGCAATGTGGACAAATGGTACACGATGTGCAAGACTTTCTTCTCATACAAGAGAGATGCTACACATGACATGGCTCTAAACTCAAACTGAACTCTTATCTAATTTTGTCAAATCAATCTTTTTACATATCCAAAAGCTATATTTTATTTATCTGTAGTTAATTTTTCAATAAAGCAGCACTATAAATAGCCTTCTAAACTACAAAATTTTACACTAAAACTTATTTGTCACATTGCGTGAAACGAAAACGTCAAAACAACGCTAGACTTCCTGTTAAAATGTTAGCCGCGTACAACGCCACCTATTGCGGAACTGAAAACAGCAGTGTTACAAAAAAATTCAAACTGCGTAAGACAAACGTCCACGAAATAGTTGAATTTCCGTCTACGAAATTATATTCTGATGTTTTGCCTATTCAGAAAACCAAAATGACAGATTTAAAAAAATTAAAAGCTTATATTCCTGATGAAAATTTAAATTTTTGGGCGGAGATATTTAATTGGCCTACAATATAAAATATTATCTCCGATTATTTTGGTTTTCTGAATGGGTAAAACATCAGCATTTTGTAGGTATTTGTTTCATTTTGTAATAAAAAAATGTAATAACTTCATTAAGTGGTTTTATTTATCATCTCCTACAACATACACTAAAATAGAAAAAGAAACATAGTACATAAATGCATAAAAAAGGGGATTATTTTTTTACAATTTAATGTATGGTGATTTGTGTTAAAAGGGCTCATATCCATACTTAAGTGCAAAAAGGGAACATTTCCAATTGTTTTATAGTTTATTTTTGGCGTAATTTGCAATAAAAATTGTTATTTATGCTCATCTGTGAATAAGAAAATGATAAACGAATTATGTAAGAAAAGCATTAAGTTTGAAACTATTCCTAACATTCAGTATTTATTTAGTTTTTTTGTTTCTCCTGTAAAAAAATATCAAGCTAATTCAGGTGTGACATGTGCCCTTTTAGTAATTAGCGATTCAACTGAGTCCATATTTCTGAACAATATTGTATGAAGTGAAAAACAATTTTCTTGTGTAAAGAACAAAGAAGAGGCCTATACCCTGCAGTGGGTGGATGTGGGCTGAAGATGATGATGATGATGAAAGAACAAAAGTTGTTTAGTATTTTTGGACTGGCTAAGGTCTGGAATCATATTCCACATTCATCACAATGAATTTAAAAGTATTTGTATTGACTTTGTTAATCGAAATTACCCTGCTAAGGAGGGGTTATTTCAGATAAATAATTAATAATGTTACCTAGTTGTTTTATGATGTACTATATTTAAATTGTTATATTATTTTTAATGTATGAACTGAACTAATGTTATAGTGCTTTGGCTACAGCAGTAGCCAAAACTATAATTTAATTAAATAAAATTGAAATTGAAATTCCTAAAACCTAGCAAGTATAGTCTTCAACTTGAGAGATTTCAAACATGACAGACCTTGACTCAATATTTACAAAACTTTTCCAAAATCTTACTTCACTCTTCAAAGTTTTTAGTCAGTAGGTACTGCACCTTCAAGAACTCGTGAATAATCTGAAATAAAGAAACTCTATAAGAACTTCTAAAAAAGAACTTTCTATAAATAATATTCTATAATTTTATTTTAATTTTAAAGTTACTAAAAATAAGGTCTCATTCATTGTCACATGAGCCTCATTTAGAAAATAAGCGATGAATAAATGGGTCACATTTTATTTCTCTTTCTGCATCCTGATCAAAAACCCAAGACTCATAGTAGCACAGAAACGGTTAGGCAAATAGGAACAAGTGGTACTTATCACTTCTCACAGTAAAATTAATATCTTACCTCAGCATTCCATTGCTGCTACTGAGTTTGAATTGTCTCCATATCCACTTAAACTCCCCTGGAACTCCATCCCGCTTATTTGACTATCAGCATTGAAGGACGCACCATATGAATCCATGCTTGGAGCGTGAGATGTTTCTAAGTTACCGTCTCCAGAGTCTGTAGCCACTGCGGCATCAGGTTCAGCCCAATTGATCTTAAATCTAGTCACTCTCGGCTCTGATGCAAGGATATTTCTCACTACTTTGTCAAATTGCGG
Organism: Scrobipalpa atriplicella; assembly: GCA_029255725.1. Classification (NCBI taxonomy): domain Eukaryota; kingdom Metazoa; phylum Arthropoda; class Insecta; order Lepidoptera; family Gelechiidae; genus Scrobipalpa; species Scrobipalpa atriplicella. Next base: position 9,610 of record JARACY010005122.1, on the reverse strand, counting down.
TTTCGCCGGTGGGTTCTCGCGTAATTCAGGTTCCGATTCGGTGTATTCGTTGTTTATGAAGTAGCCGACTCTGACGAACTCCTGGCCGCGGTATGAGCACGTCAGCAGCACCACAGTAACGCCTAAAGCGTCGTTCTCTGGTATACGCGTCACGTCAGGCGGTGGGGCTTGGAATACGAACATGTGTCGGCCCTCAGGTATCGGCCCGACGTAGATTGTGTCTAAAACCTGATCGTGCTCCTCTGTTTCCGCTGATCCGACGTATATCATCTTCCATTCTAAGTCTTCTTTCAATTCCTCTATGCATTCGAATGTGAGCTCGAATTGAAATGGGTTCAGGAACGGGCTAGGATTGTCTAGAACGACTACGTTGGTTATGTGCACTTTAGCCATTATTGATCGCCTTTCAAGCGATTTTCTATTTTATATCACTTTATATCACAGTAACGGCGGGAAATATTGCTTTTTGTATAGGAACCAGCGCAAAATAAACGATAAACACTGTAGGTATTCCGCAACGGAAAATTGTCGTGTCGAGTCGACTTCAGTGTTGCCAAGTCTTTTCGACGTAAAGTCGCAGAAAAATGAATTCTAGGTAGCCTAAAATCGCCCAATTTTTTTTAAAGGTGAAGTAGCCTAAAATCGCCCAAAAAATTAGAAAAATAGCCTAAATGGCTACTTTTTTGCCTCATGAAACCGAAAAAGACAGGATGGCTTAAATAAATGCTTGTTTTTATAAGTACATATACTTTTTAAGGACACTTATGACTAAACTTTCGGACAAAATAAAAATGCTTAAGTTTTCGTGCGACTTAAACAATCAATGAAAGAAATGTGTTATACGAAATATGTATGTCTCTGTCATCTTTGTGTCATATAGAAATGATCTAAATTCAGAACAAAAAAGCGGCACTGATGCTCTATCTAATCTGTGGTATACTCGTAGTTGTGCGTTTCGTTTCACTAAGAAAATTTCCAAATTTTCTGTCATAAGTTCTTTAAATCTTGAAGTATCCTAGTGTCGCCTAATATTTTTTCGAGATAGCCTAAATGGCGACCAGTCGCCATTCCCAATTTTTGGTCGCCGCGGCACCTTTCAAGATAGCCTAAATGGCGATAAGTCGCCGCACTTGGCACCACTGGTCGACTTCGGCGAAAAGTGACAGCTGTTTTGGCGGTTCATGAGGTCACGTGACCAAAATAGGTAATCGACGATGGCAGCGCTAACTTGATAAAAAGAAGAACTAAGTTTAAAAAGTAAAAAATATGACAGATGATAAGTTGACTAAAACAGCTGACTAATCACGATACAATATCCAGACAAATAATAAGGTTTTTATTTGATTTTCGTGATTGAAATGGATAAGATCTCTAAGGAAATTTAAATAAAATCTTTTTTACTCACGTTTTCTGCAGTTTTTCAACAGGTTTTGTGAGGGCGGCGGCAGTGACAAGAAACTTTAATTTTAACCATAGACTAAAGAAAGAAAGAAGATAATGATAAAATCATTGCCATTTTACAAAAATAAACGTCTTTAAGCCGGCTACGCACTATCCATCGCGGCTGTACGTCCCGCCAAGGCCACGGCGCTGGATGTAGCATACGCACCATCGTGCACGAAAAATTTGCTGTACAGGCGTGCGTTCACGCATGCACCTAAGGGAAACCGTTAGAGCGACTTTTAATCTGACAGCTCGCGTAAACCCCCCGTTCATGCACGCACTTGCACCTGTCAGGATGAAATTTCCCCTGACAGGCGCTTCAAAACGGGGCTTTATCAACTGTCAAAGTGAAAAGTTCCCCTAAGCTTGCGCTAACCGTGCGCCCGTGAACGTACCCCAGCCAGCTTGTCAAAATGAATCAGACGTACCAGTATTGCCAGATGCCCGCGAGTCTAAGTCGCCCAACTTTGTATCGGAAGTAGCCCAAAAGGGCTTATTTGTATGGGCTTCAACGTTTTCTTGTCGCCCAATGTCGGATTTTGAGTAGCCCAAACGCCATTCATTATTTGTATGAGGCTTCAACGTTTTCTTGTCGCCAATGTAGGCCCTGAAGAAGCCCGAATGGCGACAAATCGCCCAATCTGGCAACCCTGTGACGTACGTCCGCGCTATTCACTGTCCATCTCGCCCTAGAGTAAGTAGTGTTCTGTGCTGTCCATCTGCTGGACGGTCGCGGTGGTGGGGGCGCTTGCTGGACGCAAAATTGATCCAGCACATCCAGCAAGGTAATAATAATAATTATTGACGTACGTCAAGCCTATTCACTGTCGTTTTTCGTCGTGCATCGTGCATGACCTTGGCGGGACGTACAGCAGGATGGATGGTGCGTAAGAGGCTTAAGAGGCTTTATTTGAAATGGCAAGAAACTGAAGAAACACAGCTAAACTAAACGTCAAAATTAAAATATGGCGTCGATGCTTTGTGTGCAATCGCATGTTTGAATTGAAGGCAAATATTTATGCATTTATTATACAAACAGTGCAATTTATTTCGTAATAACTTAACGCATACAAAGAACATCATGTTTGCTATACAACATGAAGGTCAAACGTTGATTACGATGTGTTTCTGCATATGAGAGAGGCTAAACCAATTCAATAGATAAAAAGGTAATTAATTTCACTTTACGCACACGTTTTTGTTATAATATCCCTTCCATCACGTACATAGACATTATACCGAACTTCTAGTAAGGAATTTCTGCAGTTCGGAAGTAGATATCCATCGAAATATGGCAGGCAACAAACTTCGCTGTATGCCATATAAAGAGAAGTTTTGATTTCATATCCTGCCTATATGGTCGAAATAGAATGCCTGCGGATTGAGTCACCAAGTTGTCCGTGTACGCTTTAATTAATTCTTGTGAGTCGTCACTCGTTAAATTGTTCATTCAGGAATTTAAGTTGTATTTATTATACCTACTTGTTTTGTAGTTTGGTTTTCTTTGAAAGAACATTCATTACTACTAAATACTTAATACTAAATAGTTTACTGTATCAGTATGATGAATAATACGATTACCTACCAATTAAAGCAATAGGTTGTATATTTGGTTTTAAGAACTTAGGATTATAACAATTTGAATAATAAGTAGTTCTGATATACCTACTTAGTTTTCTATTTAATTAACATTAAACAATGGGGGTGGTCATGTAATTTTTTTTATTGCTTCTTTCCAGAACTGAATGGGAATATAAAACATGTCTTCCGGCCGAGATGAGGGTCCAGTCTACTACAGGGAGATTCAGAAGAATGCATATCTCAAACGCATCCCCAATGAAAACACTAGCAAACTATTGCCATTGGGACACAAGGTATGCTAGCATAATGTACTCAAAACACAATTTTTTGCATAGGCGACTTTTTAGGGTTCCATACCCAAAGAGTGTAAACAAAACCCTAGTACTGAGACTCCTCTGTGCGTCCGACCGTCCATCTGTCACCAGTGTGTCACACGAACTGTGATAGCAAGACAGTTAAATTTTCCCAGATGATGTATTTCTATTGATGCTATAACAACAAATAGTAAAAACAATAAAATAAACATTTAAGGTAGGCTCTCATACAACAAATGTGATTTTTTGCCATTTTTGTAAAGATAATGGTGCAGAACAGAACCCTTTATGCTTGAGTCCGAATCACACTTGGCCAATTTTTAGTTTTTAAATTAGAATAGATTTTCCATGCCATGAATCTTCCATCCTAAAAATAAAAATCATTCCTCAGTAACATTAGTATAGATTTTTTTAACCTAAAAATTTCACAATGACCTGCTTTCCTTGCAGAAGTAACAGACAAATTTATAGTTTAGTTTGTAGGAATGAGATATTTGCCCGTTCAGAGACACCTGTCAGACGAAATTTCGACTAGGTTAATTTTTATCCGGCCCGTTCAGAGGCCCGGAAGTGAAGTTTTATCTGACAGCGGCTAAGGTGCACGTTCAGTGCGTCCCACTAGTATAAGATTCGATCGGTATAAATAACGAACTGGGTCGACTGAACGTACCCCAGTGGTATGAATCAGTCTCATATAGATATAAATCAGTCTCATATAGAAATATTATTTCATTATAAATTAATTTACTATGAGGTGTGATGCAGATAATAATAAATTGAAAGTAGGTAATATAAAACAAATACTTACTTACAGATAGAATTTGCTGTCTGATCATAACTAAACTAATCACTATTCTAATAAACAATGTCATGCATCACATCAAGATCAAAACCAACTTAAGGGGCCTTACCATATTTCGTGGCGGGCCGAAATAGGTATTTGTCTCTCACTCACACAAACGCGGCACAACAACGTGCTGATCAAGGAGAGTAGATTTGAACTCCCTTGGAATTAAAAACATAAGCGACAAAATGACAAATTAGTTAAATTATGAATGAAAATTACATCAAAATGAAAAAATATTACTACAAAGAATCAAGGTTAGTATGTAAAGCATACTAAGAAAAAAATTATGTAGTAGCTCGGTTGCCTTTTTAATTGTGTTTTCAATACTTCATCGGACGAAAAATATCTTCAAGATCAATATAATATTTTTGTCGGCAAGCATAAACGCAGTACTTTGGTTAGAAATCATTTTATGCAATCAATGCAATGTCAATAAAATTAGTAAGGAGCCTTAAACAATGTGTGATAAAATAAACAATTTATTACTCTGTTGTTTGCAAAAGATACTAAACTATAAACATTAATTATTGTTTTATTAATACCGCTGTAACAACAGTATTTTATTTGTTACCTACTGACTGACATAACAGCAATATCTAAACTTATAAAATCGTTTGTCCTTACTGACTGACTGACTGACTGATTCATCAACGCAGAGCCTAAACTACTAAAGCTAGAATCGTTAAACTTAGAGAGCAAGTTCCTCTTATAACGTAACCTCCCACTAAGAAAGGATTTCCGGATTTTCCCTCCCTAAACGGGTAAAAAGGGGGGTTGAAGTTTGTATGAAAGTCGGTCAATTTTGAAGGTAGGATCTTCAAATTTTGTAATTAGGCTAATGATTAAAAAATAATTTATACGTGTTTCAGCATTTTTGTATTTTTCACCCCTAAGAGGGTTAAATAGGGGATGGAAGTTTGTATGGAAATTCCGTCAATTTTGATGGCAGGATCTTCCAATTTTGTTTTTGGGCTACAGATTAAAAAATAATGAACACGTGTTTCAGCGTTTTTGTATTTTCCACCCCTAAGGGGGTTAAATAGGGGATGGAAGTTTGTATTGAAATTCCGTCAATTTTAAAGGTAGGAACAGCGCGGGAACTCAATCCCACGGGAAAACTCTTAGCTGCGGGTGAAACCGCGGGGCGGAAAGCTAGTTAATTATATACATAGAGAAAATGTTTTGAAACTGTTGTTGCTGTTGTTTACTAAGAGAAGGATAACTTTTAGGGTTGAAATGGATGAATCTATCAAAAAACTAAAAATTTGGATAAGGCTGTTTTGGAAAGAATGAAACGTAGATTTAAATCCCCATAATTTAGATCAATTTGATACAGCCAAACTATATACTGAACCCATTTCTAGTTCTAGTGAAATTACAAACGAACATAAAACTTTTTTTTTTTTTATTATAGGTCGTAAACTTATAAGTTCATCACAGTAGCATTACAAATGCCAATTTTTAAAAAAAATTTTAACTTTCCAGAAACCACCTCTCAAACCTATGTGGACATTATTCTGCATTCACAATGGTCGCACTCCATTCCTTGAGCAATACCCGGAAGCTGAATCACCGAGCACTCTAGCTCACAAACCTGTGTGGAGGGCCTGTCTCAGATCTGCTAGACATGTGACTGCTAGTGTCAGGGCTCGGGGTGGAACGGAGTATGATTTCCTGGTGGATACGGATCATGGGCCAGTTAGGATGCTTGCTCCGGATTGGTAAATGACTTATATCCTACAATAAAAAAATACATAACAATGCAGAAAGCAGCAATATTAAATACATGTCGCATAGTCCGCAAATTTCTTTCTACTGATGTCGAAGTTGACTCTACTAACGTCTAAATCAATGACCCTTCATTGAATAGAAACACCCCCAAAAGGAAAAAAAAAACATTATTATTATTACTAGCCTATTGTGTCCCACTGCTGGGCAAAGGCCTCCCCTTCTTTCTTCCATTTCTCGCGGTCCTGTGCAATCTCCCACCAGTCTTCGCGAAAAGCTTTGAGATCGTCACTCTATCTCTTACGGGGACGACCTCGTCGACGATTTCCATCTTGAGGTGTCCGCTCTATGACGATCCTAGCCCACCGCTCCGAGTGCATCCTGACCAGTCCCATTTGAGTTTCATTAAAAAAATAATAACAAATGCATATTTATCTCAATTCCAGGGAATCAATGCAAGACTGGGTTTCTACTCTCCGCAATAAACTGCATGAATTGAAGATAGTGCCCAAGGGAGAGAATGTGTATTGCGCCGCGCCTGCCCCGCTACCACCCAGGGCTGCTGCTAGAGATCCCACGTCACCACTGCCACCCACGCCTCCTGTGCCGCCTGATAGGTATTCTTTTGTTTCTCTCTTACTTTAGAAAGGCCCCTAGCTTGTACATTGTATGTAATTTGTTTCTGTCAGGTAAGTAGGTTCGCTCATTCTTTTTAAAGCAAAAAAAAATAGTTTTGATATTTTTAGCCATTTTACGCAATTCACAAGCCATTTAAATTACTATTTATTAATTTTTATTAATAGCCAAGCAGAAGAATTGCTGATCAAGCTATATCCGTAGCTGGTGTGTGCGCGGTTTTTCACTTAAACTCTTTTTCACTTATTATATTCTTGTTTTAAATTTTATTATTAATTAACCACTTGTCAAGTCTTAAAGTTTTTGTGGAGGGAGCATCAACTATTTCTTGATGGAGACTGTTCATAGTATTAATAACTCTGTTGTTGAGGATGTGGTAGTCAACATTTAGCACTATATAATTTCTCCTTTCCAGAGTTCCAGGAATAGAACTGACGACGCCAAGAACTACTCAGGTCACACAACCAACACAATCCATCCAACCAACCCAACCGGCGACCCAACCGACCCAACCCACACCAGAAGAACCCACAAATAGAGTTCATCCCCAAGAATCGAACCCACAAACCAGCGAAACTATCGACATATCCAACTGGGAAGACGAATCGCTACCCAGCACTAGCCAAGAAAACAAAATCGAACCGAAAAAGAGTGTAGCAAAAATCTGCGGACAAAACATATGTTTAGACGACTCCATCTTGAAAAGGAACTTAGAATCGAAAACAGATAGTGATGAGGAGTTCTTCGCGGAAATCGATCGATTGAACGACTCAGTCGAGAATATCGATTTTGATGATGCGAGTGTGGTCGATTATAAACAGAGGTTGGTTGTGAGCGATGAGAAGGAAGCGTCGACAAGTGCGGCCGATAGTAATCAGAGGTAAGGATTATTTACAATTACTTATGCATTGAGAAGTGATTTGTTCTAATTTTTAAACTTCTAGAAAATAACTAGACAAAAACAGCATACGCACAATGTCACGTCTTTATCCCTTATGGGGTAGGCAGAAGTAACAGACAAATTTTTATGATAGAAAAATATCTCATTCCTACAAACTAAACTATGAATATGGCGTTATCTGCAAAAAGCAGGTCATTGTGAAATTTTTAGGTTAAAAAAATCTATACTAATGTTACTGAGGAATGATTTTTATTTTTATTGTAGTTTTGTGTATGTTTTTGACGATAGAAACTCAAAAACTACTGACCGATTTCAAAAATTCTTTCACCATTAGAAAGCTACATTCACCCTGAGTAACGTAGGCTAATTTTTACCGCGGGAAAGTATACCAGTGGGTGACACTGTTGACAAAAAGTTAAATGATAAATGATTTGATAAATGCTTCTATCCATGAAATAAAAACCTTATCATTATCATCTGATCAATAGTTGTAACAATGAATTTTCTTTGTATATTCCAGTGACAGACCATCAAACATCACAGTGATCCAAGTGTCAAATAAGCCACCACACACAGCAATACCCGTAGTGGGACCGGAGACACACATATTCAACTTTGACTTCAAACAAAATGTCCCGGTGACAGACACACAAACTAATTCCTTCGTCAATATTGTCAACACAGAAGTTAACGTACAGAACTCTGAGAATGGCTATGGAACAGTTTTTACTAAAGAATCTGACTATGGGCATATAAGTTTGACTACGACTGTCAGTTTGACAGGACATGAGAATGTCAAAACGAATAAAGATAACGAAGGAATATATGAACGGTTGTGTTTAGCTTCTACGTCGAATCAAAGTAACAGAAGTCCGTTGGTTTCAAAGAAGTTTGAGAAATTAAAAAGTGCTGACAAAATGCGAAAGTCATCGCTACCAAATTTAGACATATCAAGTACAGATAGTGCATATGAATACTTATTCCCAAATAATAATAATAAAAATACTATGGTTACTCTGAACACCGAACCAACTTTGGTTCCCAGAGAGGTCAACTCTAATGTAGCTGTTACGAGTAACCAAGAAAATACTAGTCAAAATAACAGCGTTATTGAAAGGAATAATACTAGTTTAAGCAACGGAATATCAAGAGTATCAAATAGTGTTGTAACAAGTAGTGGTGTGACGAATACTAATGACTCGAGAAGTGTTAATGTGCAAGTGAATGTGACTAATACAGTGAGTGCGAACATGGATCTTAACTCGAGGGTGATAAGGGCAAATGTTGAGCGGTCTCACAGTCAAAATGCATACGACAGAGCGCAGAGGAGGGATACTATTAGAACAAATTTAAGTCCGAAGAGAGAAGAAAAAAGTGGTAAGTAGTATAACTACTCCTTCTTCTATTGTGTGGATTGTCGGACCGATAAAACCTTATATGTGACGTTCTCAGAGAGAAGGGACCTTATTGTCGGTTTGGAGTTATTGATGTTTCCATAATGGTGATAAGCAGGGCTCGGATAGATTAGGTAAAGAAGACAAAAAAAAATAATACTCTGGAGTCTAGGCTGCATGGGCTCAAGCTCTTTGCCTTCCTTTACATGGGAAGGTTATTTAAAAAGAATATGTCTATCGAGCATGTTCTATAGTAAAAATAAAAAAGTCTGAATCAAGCGTTTTTTATAGTAATTTTGGGTAAAACATCAGGTATTTCTTGATTTTAACAGATAAAACGGAAACGCATCAAGCCAAGCCGATATGGAAACGAGGACTGACCGAGCTATCCTTGCTGAGTAGATTACGCGGGTTGGGACAACGACAGGAAAGCCCTGATGGGAGAAACAACCACAATGACAGGTACGGGAATATTCCCTTGGGAATAAGATATTTTTCCGCAGTGAAATGTGCCTTATGTTTTAATTTTCCAATTCAAACGAAGCCCTCGTAATCAGTCGGCATACTTTTTCTCTCGGCGCAATATTTTTTATTGATTACTAAAAAGCCTAGATTCCAAACCTGCCAACATTTATTTTATCGATACGTACAGGTACAGCACCTGACTGAAACATGGTATCACTAGCTACTCGTGATTTCGGCTGAAGGACTTGTTTCCACGCCAAGACACTTTAAAAAAAATAAAATGATTATGGTTTGTACTTTA